>LVTN01000594.1:170739-184521 GCA_001649415.1 Musa itinerans | reverse complement strand
AGTCTATATAGAATTAATATGAATCTTAAGTCTACAACGGTCTTATAATTAAATATTAAAATAAAATATAGTTTCATAAATTCCTTGATATTATGCTTATATACGTGCGTCTTTTTGTCTCATGAGAGGTATTTTATCACCATATAGATAATCTATTGATATATGAGTATATATATCTAATTTATATAAAGTCTCAAATCATTGACACTCTTGAAGTATACATAAACAAAGTCGAGAGATAATTAGATAGAAAAGTCAGGATCATCATATCTGACAAGGGTGATAAATTTTATGGTATTTATGATGAATCCAATTATAATTCTAATTATTTTGCTAGATTCTTGGAAAAGAAAAGGTATATGTGTTTAATATGATTTACCAAATGTGTTATAACATAATATGATTGCTGAAAGGTATAATTGTACTCTTATATATATATAGTTAGGAGCATGATGGATTATTCTTTTGTACCTAAATTAATGTGAGAATAAGCTCTAAGGACAACTATGTATATCTAGAATGGGGTTCCTAGTAAATAAATTACATAACTTTTTTTGAGTTATGAAATAATAGGAAACCTAACTTAAGATATTTACATATTTAGAATTGTCCCATAGAGATAAGGATCTTAACTCATATAAAAGAAAATTTGATTTAATAACTATTTTTTAATTTTTTATTATTTATTTAGAAAAGTTCAAAAGGGTATATATCTTATTGTCCTAATAATGGTATAAGGATAGTTAAATCTAGTAATGTAAGATTCCTATGAAATAGTGAATCAGTGGGAGTGAAAATCTTAAAATTTAATTTTGATATAAAGGAGATATAGGTTGATACTTCTTTATTATTCAAGAAATTATTGTTACTTAAATCATTAAATAATTTAATAAAAGTGAATAACGAAATAACATTACTAAACTCTCACTTTATATTGATGTAGATATTAAATAACCATAATTTATAGTCTTGGGAATATCTTAAAGGAAAAGGAATCCTATCATTTATAATTATTATGTGGTATATCTACAAGAATTATATTATAATATAGGAATTGGAATGAATCCCTCACTGTTTTCATAGGTTATGAAAAGTAGCAATTCTAAAAAGTAATATGATGCAATAAAAGAAGAGTTAAAATCAATAACTAGAATGGTATCTGATGAATTCATTAAATTGTCCAATAATTATAAAAGAGTCTATTATATAAATAAGACTCAAAGGCAACATGGAATGATATAATGGTCAAACTTATGGTTAAAAGTTTTAGTTATGTATCGACCATAATGAGACATTTAATTTTTAAATAAAAATCATCATGATATTAATGACTCATTATGAGTTTGAGTTACATCATAATGGTATGAAAATAAGTTTTTGATTAAGAATCTCGCTTTAGATGAGTTACTCTAAATGATTCACTAAGAAAATGAAAGAAATATAAAATTTGATATGCAAATTCAAGAATCCATTTATGACCTTAACAAGCTTCAAGATAATAATATATAAAGGTTCTTGATATCATTACTTTTAAGAGTTAAAAAAATACTATTGATTAGTATTTATATCTGAAGATCAATTTGAGCAAGTTTATTATATTGGTCTTATATATGGATAATATTTTGCTTACCAATAGTGGTATTGGTTTATTATACTAAATTAAGAAATTTGTCATCAAGAGTTTTAATATAGTTGCTATGGATGAGACATCTTATTAGCATTAAAATATTTAGAGATATATCTCAATGATTATTAAAACTATCTAAAAAAAGAATATATTGACCAAGTCTTAAAAAGATTTAATATACAACAATGTTTAGCAAATCATAAAAATAATTTTTTAGTCAAAAGTAAATACTTTAAAATGACTTGAAAAGAATTAGATAAAGAAAATATTCTTTCTATATGCGTAATTAAAAGTCTATGCTCAAACCTGTGTTGCAACAGATATCAATTTTATAATTAAAATATTAGGTATATATTGGAGTTACGTATAAATAAAAACACTAAAGGACTACAAAGAAAGTAATAAAATATCTAAAATGGACGAAGGATTATATGCTCACATGTATGAAATTATATCAGCTTGAAATGATAGTATTTTTCAGATGTTGATTCTATAAATTACCTCGATAACAAGAAGTCCACCTTACGGTTAATATCTATATCAATTAGAGAGATAATTTATTATTAATAATAGAAGTTGATTTTGTGGCATGCTTTGAGGCCACTTATTAAACTTTTTTACTACAAAATTTTATCTTATGATTTGGTGTGGTCAGACTCAATTGTCAAGTTGTTGAAGATATTTTGTGATATCACAATAATTTTCTTCTCTAAGAATGACAAGTACTATTGCATCTTTATGCATTATGCTATAAAGTACTTGATGGTTAGAAAAGAGGAGTCTAGAAACATCCAATGTGAATTAATTATTTGAGTTCCAATGTATTGATTGCTAATCCATTCACTTAGACTTACTTATAATTAAGTTTGTGAGCAACCCATAAAGAATATAGTGATGCATGTTTGAGTGGCCATTATAATTGATATTCTTGCTTACATACTTAAAATTATTTATTTCTGTTATCATGTTCATAGTTATGTATGTACATATTATAGTTGAATATGATGACATAATTGTCTCGACAAGATAAATTACATAGGTCATTTTGAATTGCATTAGGAAAGGCTAACAGTGTTGTAGTACATTAAAGGAAGTGTGACATTGATGACATAGAATCGTTATGACTCATATTGTTAGTTAGATTTACTGTAGTATTATTGTATTTATTGGACTTATTGGCCTACTTTTAAAATTCACACATGTGTAAATAGTTTTTTTTTTAATTTTAAAATCTAATTGGGTAAAATTATTTTCAAATAAATTTTATTTTTTTATTTTTTATTTTAAGTCTTTTTGTATTTTACCAATTAATGGGCCAAGTGAAAAAATATTAGATTATGTGGTCCTATTTAATTATGTAAAATATATAGATATGATTTGATTCTGACTATGGTTATTAACCAAAGTTTATATTATAGTAGGATTCGTTAGGTAAGATAGATTATATCTTTAATGGGAGGAACTCTGCTCTTACCTATAAATAGACAAAATCTCTAGGGGCTAAGTAGCATCATATAAATGATGCAGTTGAGATATTACAATTTCTCTCTCAAACTCCCTAATTCATCAATCTAAATAGTCTTGTGAAAAGATAGGAAGATATCTAAAGATGATGAATTTATTATCTTTCTAGATCATACAAAGATCATTTTTTAAATGACATCAAAAGGTATACATCATAAAATTGATCTAATATTATTTAATTTCAATACTAACCTAAAATTTTTTGCATTACATATAACATATAACAGTTTTATGCTTACAAACTTACCTAATGATGAAAGGTATTATCGACTAAGTATCAAACAATTTTATCGTCCTACATGTTGTAAGTTCCATAAATTGAGTAATACGTCTATCTCAAATTGGGTTTAGGCATTATCATGCAGTCACGACATCTTAGTTATGGTGTCCATAGTAAACGTTTGCACGCCACGCAGCCGTGACTTAATCCGGCAGCATCCTCGTACCCTTTCTTTGCTCTTTCTCTCTCTCTCTAAAGCTAGCGATTGCATCCTCCTCGTTCTTCGCACTCCACAGCTCGCACATGCTTTCCTGAGGCATGGCGCATAACCTGGTGCTGCTTTTCATCATATGCAGGCTGATCTCTACCGTGGGGCTGACCGTGGAGCCGACCGAGCTCCTCCTCCAGGTCGCCGGGGAAGGTCAGCTGAGGCTGGACCCGTCCGACGTCGCCGCGGCGGCCTCCGACTTCGGAGGCGTCGCGACGGCAGTACCAGTGGCCGTCACGCGCCCCCGCTCCGCCGGCGACGTCGCCGACCTCGTCCGCGCGGCTTACGGCTCGGCCTCCGGGTTCCTGGTCTCCGCCAGGGGCCGCGGCCAGTCCACCAATGGCCAAGCCCTTGCTCCCGGCGGGGTGGTGATCGAAATGAGCCTCGGCCGAGGCCGGTCTACTCCCCGTCCACCGACGAGTACTATGTGGATGTCTGGGGCGGCGATCTCTGGATCTACGTCCTCAACTGGAGGTAGGCGAACGGCGCCCAAGTCGTGGACGGACTACCTCTACCTGTCGGTCGGCGGGACGCTCTCTAACGCCGGCATAAGCGGGCAAGCTTTCGATCACGGACCTCGGATCAGTAATGTCCATGAGCTCGATGTGGTCACAGGTCTCTTCTCCAATTTCCAACCGCTATTACCACGAAAACAGCATACCAGTCTTTTCTTCCCTTCAATTCAATTCGTTCATTCAGGGAAGGGAGAGCTGATAACGTGCTCAGATGAGAAGAACTCGGAGCTTTTCCATGGAGTTCTTGGTGGACTGGGACAGTTCGGGATCATCACCAGGGCCAGGATTGCACAGGAGCCAGGGACTGGTACAACTCCCTCGCCTTCTCCTCTCTTCCACCCACCTTCTCGTGTCTGTAGTCATTAGATGGATGCAAGTTGCTATAAGAGCGCAATCTTGTTTGTACTTTGCACTGTAGTCATCATCATCTCTAGTACTTTCTTGGGGTTAGATAAGGTGGATCCGAGTGCTGTACTTAAATTTCACCACCTTCACCAGAGACCAAGAGCAGCTCATCTCTCTCCATTGGCGCAGAACCAAGCCAGAGATTCGACTACGTCGAAGGCTTCGTCGTCGTCGACGACGGCCTGATCAACAACTGGAGGTCGTCGTTCTTCTCCCCGAAGAACCCTGTCAAGATAAACTCCATAGGAGCCACCTTACCATATTTTGTACTCCAGTAGGTCAGCCTAATATCCTCCCCACATCATACAAGCAAAGAGAAGCTTCCAATTCCCATATCGAAAACGTCCGTAGATCATCGTACGGTCAACATGTGAAGGTTAGATTCTCGTTTTTTTATTTTGGATCCTCTCCAAACGTATAAAAGTGACCGGAAGCACATCACAAGACTATCTGGTTGGGTGTAAAATTGACAGTTCTTATGAGAATTGGAGAGGATCCCAACCCTTGTTCATTTCCTCTTCCGAAGGCTATAAAATAGAAATTGTGGTTGGTCTGTTCCCATAATGCCGAAGTTGTTGCTTTCAACAAAACCTAGAAAGGTTGCAAAGAAGGAATCATTGAAAAAGATGGTCATTGTAATCACGGTGGTTGCCTTTTTTCTCCCACCAAATGTCCATCGAGACCCTACAATACGCAGATTGATGAATTCTTGCCCTAGAAGAAGTCATCTACATGATCAAGCTCTTGAAATTGGTGCTTATAATCAAAATCATGATGTTAATTTGGAAAACTAATTTGCAGGTGGGATGGGCGGAACACAGTGGTGACGCCTGATGAGGACGTGTTCTACTTGGTCGCCTTTCTACGGTTGGCTCTGCCCGACTCGGACGATTCGACCCAAAGCTTACTACTATACCTTAACCAACAAAACCAGGAGATACTGGAATTCTGTCGGGATCAAGATCAAGAGGTGCCTCCCTCACCACCCGACTCGAGCCGAGTGGGCTCGTCATTTTGGGCGGAGGTGGGATCGGGAAAGGCCCAGTTCGATCCCAAGTGCAGCTTATGCACAGGCCAAGGGATCTTCCAACCCTCGTCTTCTCCCGACTCCTTTTTGTTCCCCTCATGAGAACCCCACAATTCACTTGGTAGCAAAGAAAACATCATCACAAATATCTGGCATGAAGCAAGGAATGTAACAAGTTGGAGAGTTTCTCTTATGATTATTTGGTTTTGAAGGAGACGACAACATATAATGAGATAGATGTCAGGGTGAACAAGATGATGATAGGAAGAAGACAAGCTGATGGATGCGATGGTCCAGAGGACAGGACACAAGACAAGTGAGGCCCAGCAATAGAGAATTTTCCAAGGAGTTGTCCTAACTCGCCTTTATTTAATTTCATAAGAAAATACTAGTTGCAACAAATATTTTGTGCTGTCAATATGGATGTGAAACACAACAAACGCATGGCCATTGGATCTTTCTTTTCTGTGGTTCTTCTTATGGGGATGCCACCATTCCCACATATAGGACAGAGCTGGGGACCGTAATGATGACAGTATGAATATGCTCAAGTCTATTGTTTTCTAGATGGAGACAGCCATACTCACTGAAAGGATGTGTCCAGGCTCTTTCTGAAGACTTCACAATTTGGTCTCACCTTGACACAAAGAATCAATTGGATGTTTTCCAATATGTCACTTCAGAAGGGACTGAAAGGGATCACTACTTGATGTGGATGACCACATACTCAGTTCTTACCTTGTCATGGAGCCTAGAGGAAAAGAGAGCAAGCTAAAGAAATAGCATGAAATTTGAAACCCTGCATGATGTATTTTCATGATTTAGCTGATACATTTGGTAGCATTAGGTGTATTGTTGGGAGAATGAGGTAGTTTTGTTTACTGTAATAATGGTATCAAATACTTGTATGCAGGGGAACCAGTTTAGGCATGACAAACTTGTGTATCTCAATCGGACAGTACTAAGATGGCCTTCAAATTTTTTAGTCCAACATGTCAGTAGTAGCATACTTCTTTTTTGGGTTTCGGGAGCAGTTAGGAAAGAAGAGAAAAGGGGAGAGAGAGAGGTGAATCTTAAACTTATCCAGGATTTGGTATGGCCAAATTGTATGAATACCAGAAACATCAAGCTAATTTTTTTCTGGCTAAATCCAACAGGTCATTCAAGGCACAACCAGTTGCACTCAGAATATATTGGTGTAACCAATCTTGCACCTTACAATAAATCATACCATAGACAAACAAACAATCAATGACATGATGATGGTAGTGATCTTTGGATTTAGGGGGATGCAGATTTGGTAAACCTAAAACCTAGGAGAGAACAGCTTCCTGTCCATTGATGTTGATTTCCTTCAGTAATCTGCTAAAATTGAAGAAAAATTATATGAACCAAATCTCTAATTATGGTTTGAGCAAATAGCAATTTAAGAATACAAGGCAAACTAACGTGTATAGTCCAACCTCTAGTTACTGCTGCAGCTTCTTTGACAACAACCTTTCAGGGCAGAAAGGTCAGGGAAAGTTTAGAAGGAACATATTTTTCATTTTGTTGTTCAATAACTATCAAGGATTTTTTGGTTCAAACGTGAAGGCCCCGATCAGCATGGCTCAGTTGAAGTAAAATAATTGAGATTAATTTATTGGTGTCATACGCAATGGAAAAGTACAAATTCAGTTTAATGATTTAAAGGAATAGCTAGATGGTTTACAACTTCATTGTAACTCACAGTTTCATGCTTCCTTTGCTCTTTGAAGTTGATCGACGACCACCACCTTTTATGATTTTGATGCTTTATTGCTCTTGGGGGCACCACTAATTGCAAATTGCAAAGAGATCTAATATTTTCTGAAAATGGCAGAAAATTGAACAAATAGTTAATTCTTGTAATAGAGAAAATGAAGTAACAAGAAACATAAGCGAAAATTATAGATATTAACAATCCTACACCATTTATGTAAGTCTTCTGGTAACAAGTGAACAAACATAATCTACACCTCAAGATCTGATTTGATTTCACTTAACACATTTTGCCTTTAAGTACCATACCACTGTTCAATTGAAGCATGACTGAGGTAGAACTTTGTATGGGTTTAATATTAGATTGGGATCTAACAGCTTCTTGATATCAACCATTAGTTGCACCTGGCAAGATAGACAATAGTGCAAATTAAGTGAGAACCATGAACAAAACAATAACTTAATGCCATGAATAAAACAGATGAATGAGGGTACATGCTAGATGAAAAAATAAAACAAAATAGAAACATGAAGTATTAGTAGTATGTAGCACAAAAATCAGTGTCAAGTGTGTTTTAAAAAATAACCTAACAGAATTAGAAAATGGCTTTTTCGGGGAGTACATATGTTATACTTGCAACCATGGTTAGACATGATTTATGAGAAAGTTGAATAGTGCCTAATTATCATATTTTAGATCGTGTACAATTCTGTACCAGGACTTATGGTAGCATCAGAATTTTCTTACTTTTTGAGTTTTTCAAAGCAAATAAATACAGCCCTCTTTTTAGCATACTGTTTCTTACAGCTGAAGATCAATAGTGCTTTGAAGTCCTAATATGCTGAGCAATGACGTTAATCCCAATATCATGATATTTAATACTTTTATGAGCTTGTAACAAAATTTTAAAAATATCTCAGCTTAACACAAGCAATTGCGTTAATCCAAAACCTTGGGTGACCCATAGATACAAAAGAAAAATAATTTATTTGAACTTCTGAATTTATACATATCTAGCTAGTTATTAAATTGAATGGAAAAATATATCATGGAATCCAGATAAACTACTGTGATTAAGCACTAGATACTAAAAAAAACAAACTCAATGAAGTAAAGAATTTTTTCACCATATTAACTTGTTTAGGCCTGGAAAAATTTTTTTCACGATTTTGTAAATTAACATCAGGAAAGAGAAATTTATGCAATGTAAAAGGGTATAAACTAATATAGGTCTCTCAGTTTATCAATGGAAGTTTTTATTTATTGAATATGATTTAAAGCCACATACGGTCTCTGGAGACTTGCTGTAATGGATCTTATTTGCTTTCATTAACCCTAATCCATGCTCAGCACTGATACTTCCCTTGTGTTTTGAGGTCCACTCATACACGTAAGGTTCAATTTGAGCAAGGATCTGCAACACAACATTCAATGCTGCTTTAATCATGATAGCTAATAACAATTGGTTCAATGTAACAAAGTTGCAGGCTGAAGCTGATAGATATACATCACTATCATATCGAGTTGTCATGATATTCAAGTGCAAGTTGCCATCCCCAAGGTGACCGTATCCAACTACCTTGGCCGCCTCACCTGAACATGATAAAGAATTTATCAGGTATCATAAATCTGTGTTTTTCTTTTTTTTATAAAAATACTTGTTTGATGAAATAGTACAAGGTAATAAAAAAATCAGTTCTACAAGCTAATTTATATTGCTAAGGTGCAGTAGCACTTGTCGGTTAGATACCAAGCCTGTTGCGCATTTCTTCAACGATACCATAGAATTGGTCAATGGGTAATGATAAGTCATATTTGTAGACAGCCCCAACCTTAACTGATGCTTCTGATATACCCTGGAACAGTGAAGCTAAACAGTGTCAAAATGATACGATCAAGCATCACATTAATGAAGAGCTACCCTCTATTTTAACATCACTGACACAAGAACTTGAAACAAATCATCAGGGGAAAATTTCAGAAAACACTAGTAGAAGCTTGTTTCATGTCATAATCAGAAACAAACTATCGATAACATGGGAAGTGGACATGACAAGAAAATAAACTAAACATGCCTGGGAAACATCGAGACATGACTATAAATGGACTAGTTAGAAATCAAC
The DNA here is from genome assembly GCA_001649415.1 of Musa itinerans. Taxonomy (NCBI): domain Eukaryota; kingdom Viridiplantae; phylum Streptophyta; class Magnoliopsida; order Zingiberales; family Musaceae; genus Musa; species Musa itinerans. Next base: position 175,071 of record LVTN01000594.1, on the reverse strand, counting down.
TAAATGGACTTTTATCAACGAAGCCCATTTTGGGATTTGTGTTAAGAGAAAGAAAATTTCTTATTGTTCTTCAAAAGTAATACTGTAACTAGATGTGGACAGGAAGCTTGCTTTCAGCCTGGCATTACTGATAAGAATTCATATTGTGTTAGCAAAATACACAAGATGCAAATTACTTAAGATACATGTTTACAAGGACTGTCATACTGTTCGATATGGTACGAGATGGGTGGCATATACTGGTCTGAGAGCTGACGGAGATATGGACCAGCCCATGTCACCTGTCTGGTCGAGACACACACCAGCCTGTTTGGCTGAGATGCATACTGGTCAATGCGCCTCATGTATCACCCGATATAGTCAAAATTTGACCTGATCAGTAACGATCACATTTCGATCATACCATTGTCATTTTGATTGATACCATCCCCCAATGGTCAACTTGATCATTGGAGGTTGTTTTGGGCTTATAAAAGCCCCTCCCTCCGCCTGTTTCACTCACTCTCACTCACTCTTATCCAAACTCTCTTCCTCATTCTTTCTCACTCATTCTCATTCTCATTAAACTTGTTTAATCTCTCTAGACGGTGATTAGTGGAACTCAATCTCTTGATTTGGATTCAAAAGGGATTTAAACTACAGGTCTAATAGAATTTGTCTCTGATTGAAGGTAGTTAGCTTTTATCTATATTTTCTTTGTCACGGCACGTAATTGGCGTAAAGAATATTGGTAATTATTAATTTATTAGTGACTAATGATTAATTATGACTTAATTAAGGTACTTAAGAAGTACTACCTTAGATTGATCATATCCTGACTTCTTGCATGATTTATGAGCGTATTTTACATGTTTAATGGGTAATTGGAGGCTTATTAATGCATGTTTACATATCAAATTTAATTTATGTACCAATAAATTAAGATAAGAAAACCTGAAATAGGATTTTTTTTAATTCAGTTGATTTTTCAGCCCTTTTTCGGGTTACCGATACCGACCGATGAGTATCGGTCTGACTAGGGACCTATATGCCTGGTCAGATATGGCAAACCATGCATGTTTATGCTTATCATGTTTTGAGCATTACAATAAGCCATAATGTCCAACTAAATTAAGTATATTACATGGGTATTTCCCACCATAGAGCTTTACCAATGTTAATATAACTATTCTAACTGTGTGCTCATATCTTTTCTATGATTCTTGAAAAAGTTTTCCTAGGTTATTTCTAAAATATTTCTGTGGAATCATAAATATTAATTACTGGGTTCATCTCACAAGAAAAAAGGAATTCCAAAAACATCAAGATATTGAACCTCACGAATTCGCCAAAATGAGGATGATTGGTTAATATCTTGAGCTACAACACCATCTAGTATGAGACCTTCTTCCATTGATCGTAACAAAAAAGCTTCAAGTTTTGTTCTGCATTTTTTTGTCAAAAATAAAGATTGTAAATGTAACACAATTGTAGTAGATAACTAAGGAAATTGAAACTAATACACATTTACCAATGAGCCCAGTAGCAACCTGCAAAATGTTCATAGTTGAATGCCACTAATTAAATTGACAAACTGAATTCAGACACTCATAGTCCTAGCACTTCTGACAATCATTTGAGGTAGCATTCTTAAATAAAAGACTTCATTAATAAAATAAGATACACAGAAATAGCACAACAGTGAGATTGCTCCTTTAAAATCTGTGTCAACAGTTTGAATGAAAGAAATAGAACATTAGCAAAAACCTAGTGCACCAAGTTGTCCTTTTTGTTACTTGTAAAATATGATTCAAAGAACATTGATTGTCACTTGTCAAGATATTTATATGTCAAATTTATGGTAAGAATATTTTAATTAATAGAGATACTACTTTTAGCAATAGAATGTTTCAATCTAGAACCTAAGAACTTTAAAGAACAAAGAAATGTGTCAATTCAGAACAAGTGGCTATAACTAAATGCTCCATATAACAAAAATTACAAAATTCATGTCCATTGTCCATATTCATGATCACTGCTAGAGAACATCCATCAAGAAAAGCCCTCCCCAAAGCACCTTGCCCAGTAGGCTAGGTAAAGTCTAAGAAAGGAACATGTGAAACATAGTACCCAAATCCTAAGTGTGAACTTATATAACAAGTATAGTTACCTATCAGGAAGGACAAAATCATGTATTTTCATGCATTTCATTGAACCTATTATTTTATAAACATATGATGCATAGAAGTTTGTTGCAAGAAATTCCTTCTTCTGAAACAGGATTAGGATTCTATTATAATTAGAGTAAAATGTCTTTTTGTGTGTGGCTTTGCAGTTCTTTTTGGGCTTTATAGTATCATCCAAATATTATTGTCATTTTGTGTGATAAGAGCATAATGGTACCTTTTAGTGATGTTTATGGACCAACACAAAACAAGAACAAGCCCATCACCAACGATCACCTAGGGGGAAGACAGGATCTCCTCCAGTGTCAGAGATCTTTAAATATGAATGGCATGGAATTCAGAATCAAAAGGGAGAGAGGAGTAGATACCAAATTTCAATATACACATGTAAATCAAGAAGAATACACTCAGGTGTCAAGATCACCAGGGAAATTAAGGTAGATTCATCTTGGTTTTAAATCTTTCCTCAGAAAGGCTTCTCTAGAGTTTAATAACCAACCACATCAAATCTTTACCTCTTCGAGTAGTCACCCCTTTCTATATGTGTTTGAAAAGAGGCTAAAGAAATCACCTTGAAGCTTGAATTAAGGAATTTGCACAAGGATGCAATTGTAAGAGTGGAATCCACTTTTAGTTCAAAATCTTCATCATAATAGAACAATAGTGGATTGAGATGATGAGATAAAAGGGAAAGCAACTGTGATTCAAAGATAGGCTAATAACCAGATAAGAATAAGGCCTAAATCCATCTGTTTTCAAACAAGAGCTTGGGTCATTTTGATAGACTGACTGAGCAAGCAAGAGCACATGTCAAGGCAACAATGCTCCATGGGAACAATTCAATCATCCTTCCAGAATCTAACATTTTAATCATTGCCCACGATAAATCAAGAAGTAAAAAAATGATTATTTGATAAATGATATCCCTATCCATGTTGGCGAAAACGAGTTCCTAAATGAGTTATCACTTCAGACTTCAGAGTGGCTTCGTCAGCCAGACAAATTTATAGAAGGTCTCTTCCAAGTTCAGCCATGCACTATTTATGTTCTCCACCACCATTTGTCAAAATGAGCATAATTTATATCTTCTAGGTTAACGACTCCAAAGCAATCCCAATTCATAAATCTCTAGATAATTGAGCAATTAACTATCCACCAAACACATCCGCTATTCTTCTGTGCTTTCTCTATGAGCTTTAGAAGCCAAAAGTGGCACGAAAAGTTAGAGAAAAATTGGATAGGAAAGTTAGTGACTGTAACAGCAACCTACTTGCAAAGGAGTATCTACTCTTCTTGCCATCGAACCAAAATTCCACTTTGTTTTAGAGAGGCATCCGATCCACCAACAGTAGCCTTTCAGACCTTAGTGGGAGACCAAGATACACAGAGGGAGCTTGATGCTTGACAATAAAAGAATGCAGCTAGTTGAGGTCCTCTAACAGAATCAGATCCAATGTATGTTGGTTTACTTCTGGAGGAATTAAAAGTGAACCCAAAGCAAAACATGTAATAATGTAGGGCCACCATTTTGTGGTGGCATATTCATGCAATGTGGACCACATATGTGGCAACATAGGCCCCATGAATACATATGACCACACACAAATATGCAGTCACATATAGGGTTTTGAAATATTGAGATTGATGTAGAATAAATGAAACCTATGCTCATAATAGCCACGAAAAAAAAGTCTTTCACGTTTATTATGTGTCATGGCAAGTGAAAATGTTGTCTCTCAAAAACAAGGATTTTAATTTCAAATGATACCACCCGTACCAGGCAATACGTACCGGTCTGCTAGCAGACCGGTACGCGGACCGCCTGCTACCGGGTGGTACTGCCGATTGGGGTTGTTTCCGCCCCGTTACCGCCCGAAATCGGTCGGTAACAGTCGATTTCGACCATCGCCGCCCGCTACCGGGCGGTACTAGTTAGGGAGAAGAAAAGGGAGAACCTGGAGATCCAACATGGCTCTCCCTCAACGATCCCAATCTGTCGCCGCCCTCCCTCGCCGGACGTCACAGATGAGATGTCGCCTCCTTCTCGTCTGAGGTGACGAGGCCTTGGCATCATCGACGACTTCTCCTCATCCGCGTAAAGCGCAGGGAGAAGAAACGATGCGACATCGCTCTTTTTTTCTGTTTTTTAACTTATATATATATATAT
>LVTN01000594.1:160020-170705 GCA_001649415.1 Musa itinerans | reverse complement strand
ATATATATATATGTATGTATATATGTATGTATGTATATATGTATGTATGTATGTATGTATGTATGCATGTATGTGTATGTATGTGTATGTGTATGTATATGTGTATATGTATATGTATATGTATATGTATACGTATATGTACATATATATATATATATATCAAGCGATATGCTCTGGCATACTACTCAATACACTCGTACCGTACCAAAACAAGCTGAGCTCAATATACCAGTACGGTACGAAATTGCAAACCATACTCAAAAGTGAGTAAGAAACAAGATGATGAAATTACAAGCAAATGCAAATTTTAAACTTGCAAGTTGTTGGACTAAAGATACATGATAGATGATAAGTTAAGAGAAATAAGTGGAAGCACCCATTTTTCAACATAGCTTATCTTGAGCTTCATTTCAAAACTTTTCTAAAGAGGGTTGCATATCTTCCGTTCCTTTGAAGTAATGATCGAGTAATTTCACTTCGCCTAGGATGATGTTACCTAGTTTAATATGTCTAAGAGATACTAAAGTGGTCATTTTTTTTCCTAGGAAGACATTTAGTTTTATCAAGTTTGTGAAATGTGCAAGTACCTGCACTACAGAATTGTTATTTAAGTTCAGAAGTTGTTTTTCTCTAAATGTATTTCTAAATTTATTTGCTACAAAAATCCAGAGAAAAGAATCTATTTGAAAATGGAAACAATAACCATAAAAATGAGGCGATGTTACACAAACTAAACATAATGTCAAACAAATAGGAGAATAAATTATTGAAATTTTATAAAGGTGACAAGCTCAACTTACTTATCATATGTTTCATCACTACCAGTTGTCTCAACAAGAATATAGAAGTTATACAAGGAGGATGGTAAAGGACTGCGAACTCCATCCAAGTGAGACAGAACCTTCAAGTCAAATATAAAAGTATAATAATTACAAACTAATAATAAAAGTGACATTTCATATCATTGATATTGGAATTTGGAGAAAAGGCCATCATTTTCTCAATCTATTATTTTTTCTGAAATTCTAAGAGCAAAGTAAAGATGTCATCAAGGCTTTTATTGATTTTGTATCAAGATCAGATTAAGGAATAAAAAACTAGTAATAATATTTTATTATAGCATCACTTAATCTAAATCTTTCTTGTTAATGGAAAAAAAATGTGGAAATGATTACACAGCATGCTTTTTGTAAAAACAGGAAGTGGTTGAAGGATGTTCAAGTACCCAGTAAGTTAAACATGCACATGGGACTCCTCCTAGAGCATTACAGTGGTGTTTAACCCTTTAGAAGCAAGGTCCTACTATAGTCATATTTAACAGAAAGCACTAACTATGAGAGTCATTGACAAAACCAAAAGTTGATGCATGCTGTGTTAAAATTTAAAAGTAGAACCTTCTATCAGTAGAGTTTTTCAAAAAGAGACAATCATATTAGATATCAACTTACCAAATCCATTGAATGGCTATCCATAAATTCAAATGCAGAAAGAACCCCACCCAGTGCTCGCTTAGCTTCCAGTAGTAATTTCTGGAAAGGTGAAATGATCTCAAGTGATAAGCAAACATTAGATTACATCATTGAAGGTTATATTTCATTTAGGCATAAAAGATACCAAACATGAATACTAAACCAAGGTTCTCAATTTCGATGTATACCGCTCGATACGGGCAGTATGTGCCGGTCCAAGAGGATACCGGTACGTGAACCGCCCTCTACCGGGCAGTACTAGTGTTTTAACTTGTACCGCCTTAGATTTTGATCATTACCGAGACATACTGGTCAATACACCCTGGTGTGGTAAGTAAAGATATTTTTAAGGTTTTAGGGTGTACCATCGGTACACCCTAGCATACCGACGGTACACACTAGCGTACCGACGATACATACCGATACATACCTGCTCAATACACCGATACAGACCAATATTCAAAACCCTGTACTAAACTATAAATTTTTTGTCCATTTATTAGTACCTACAGGTTACACGTGTCTATGAAAAAGTTTATGCATTCAATAGCACATGGTGACATATAGATGAAATTCTTTAGTTCGATAAACAATTTACTGACTTTCATGTTGTATAGCAATACTATTGAATAATCAAAAGTATTTCAGAAAATTTAGACAGTTGCAAGAAACAGTATTTGCATTCAAATGTCAGGATGTGCTACGGGGCTAGTACAAAATGACCATAATAATCAGCAAGGTATTAACGTCCAGGCATAGCAGATGGTACAGGCCGATATTTACCAATCAGAATGTGAACCATCACCTGAACCACAGGTTTTCACCTTGCTACCGTCTGGTATGATTGTTGTACCTGATGTACTAACCAGTTTTTAGGGTCCAAACTAGGTGTATAGGGTGGTAAGCATGGTTTTACATTTTGAACCACAGCTTTTCACCTAGTACATTATGCTATCTGACCGAGACACTGACTGTCCTGTACCATGCGGTCTAGTAGCGAAACAGCCAAACAGGGTTTACTGCCTGGTACGCCCACTCGGGATACCCTGATCTCAAGAAGACCACAGGCATCTCTTTTGGGCTGAAAAAGAGAGCTTTTCAGCCCTCTTGTTTGTACCTTCCTCTGAAACAGCATCCTGACCCTCTCTTTCCCTTCTCTCATCAAATTTCTCCCTAATCCTTCCAAAGCCCACTCAATTCTTGACCAAATCTAAGAAATATTGAAGGAGAAGCCAAATTCTGAAATTGAAGATTTGGTGGAATTTTTCTTCAAAATTAGGTAAATCCAAACATTATTTCTTAGCTTAATGACTTGATTCTAGGTTTAATTAGACCAAGATTAGAGATTTTTTTAAGATTTATCTTTGTTTTACACATAAATTAGGACTTGATCCACAATGATCAAGCCTATCTACGCTACAACCACAATGATCAAGGGTATGGTTTTAAGCTAGATTTTTGTGGATCTAGATTTCAACTTCATCGGAATAGTTTAGATCCACATGAATTCAATCTTGGGCAGACTTGGGTTAGATTTTCGATCTAATGGCCATCTGAAGCATGGCACCATATTAATTTACAGTTGCCTCCGGTCGACGACACAGAATCACGAAAATCAATTTGATGATACAAGCAGGTATATGATCTTATTATACAATCATTTATTATTTAGGTGACTCTTAGCCTATTTGGGTATTACTAAGTATTCTTATTTCTTTAGATACTGCTTGTGTTCCTTTTCCACTTCATGTCTTAGTGCAATATATGTTTTGTAAACTTAAACCACTTAAATTATATGAATCTTGTCTGTCTTAATCTTTAAAAAGTAGGAAACAACCATGAAATAAGGGTTCTGTTAGGATTTTAACTTGAAACCCTAATAAATTATATCATGGTGCATGATGGCTTACTATATGTTGGTATGCAGGACCCATGTTGGTTTGGCCATTGACTAGAACCGATCTGGTACGAAAACTGTAAACCATGGCTATAAGTCTACCGCCTGGCTCCCTTACAGTGATTTAAAAAGCGCTAGGTGTCAAGGTCCAAAAACGCCCGAGGCACTAGGCGCTCGCCCGAGCTAAGCAAGGCGCTAAAATATAAAAATATATAATATAATTAATAAATATAATTATTTAAAATTTTAAATAAAAATATGCTATTAAATTAAGAAAATCTAAGATACAAAATCACAATATCACATTAACAAAAAGTTTTAAAATTCAAAACAATAAAATTCTACATCAAAGTCATTCATCATAATCAATATTATCGTCATTTTCACACAAATCATCTTCATTAACAGTATTGAAAATTAATCATTTCAAATAAACTTAATAATATTAACAGTATACAGTATACGTATACTGTTAAAAGGAAGTGTAAAGGGGTGCTGAGCCTGCTGACTGAGAAAAGAGGAAGCGACAGCGGCGGCAGCGGCGAGCGGCGATTTGCGAGCAGCGACAGCGGCAGCGTTTGCGAGCAGCGACAGCGGCGAGCAGCGGGATCGGGATCGGGAGCAGCAGCAGCAAGGGTTAGGGTTGGGTCGTCACTTATATCGGTTTTAGTTGGTTCGATTGAACCAACTAACCATCGGAGACCGAACCAGGATTTTCCCAGCGCCTGGGCTCGGGCGAGCGCTCAGGCGGCGCCTGTTTGAAGCGCGCCGCCTGGGAGATTAGTGAGGCGCTCAGGCCTCGCCTCGCCTTGCCCGAGCGCCTAGGCGAGCGCCCGAGCGCCTTTTAAAATCGCTGCTCCCTTATATGTTCTTTTTGTTTTTATGTATCGACAATTGTCTTCTTTTTTCCCTCCCCCTTCCTGGTGTTCCTTTGCCTCTTTCTACTTTTGTCACTTCCTACTTCATCTAGTTGTGTCACTATTGTCATGCCTTCTCATAAGAGTTAACACCTCCTTTGCCTCTTGTATGTCTCTTTCTTCCCGCCTTAACCTCTCTCCTCATCCACCTCCTCCACCCTCTCTCTCTCTCTCTCTCGGGTCCAGGCAATACAATATTGAATGTCGGTACAATCAGTGATTTAAAAAGCGCTAGGCACCAAAAGGCACCAAGGTCCAAAAACGCCTAAGGCGCTAGGCACTCGCCCAAGCGAAGCGAGGCGCTAAAATATAAAAATATATAATATAATTATTTAAATAAAAATATAATATTAAATTAAAAAAATCTTACAAAATGACAATATCACATTAACAAAAAAAATCTCAAAATTCAAAACAATAACAATATTTTTAAATAAATAAAAAATAGCAGTATTAAAATCAATAATATATTATTAATCTAATAAATAAAAAAATATTGTTACTAATATACAATTAACAGTATAACAGTATACTGTTAATATACTGTTAACAGTATACTATCGAGTCGATGTGAGATGAGGTAGCAGCGGGAGCGGGAGAGACGAGCAGCGATAGTGGCAGCGGCAGCGGTAGCAGTGAGAAGCGACAGCGGGAGCGGGAGCGACGAGCGGTGATAGTGGCAATGGCAGTGATAGCGGCGAGCAGCAGCAGCGACAACGGGAGCGGGAGCGGCGAGCGACGATAGTGGCAGCGGTAGCAGTGAGCAGCTGCAGCAGTAGTAGTAGCAGCGAGTAGCAAGAGTGAGAGCGGCAGCGGTAGCAGTGAGCAACGGCAGCAGGAGCGGCGACAGTGGCAGCGGCAGCGACGAGCACGGTTAGGGTTGGGGAAGTCGCGAGAGGGATGTTGGGAGGCTGATATCGGTGCTTTAGTTGGTTCAATCGAACCAAGTGAAGCATCGGAGACCGAACCAAATGTAAAACACTGGTTCGGTCGCTTGGTTTAACCCGGGCACTCACCCGAAGCGCCCGACGCCTGGGCTCGGGCGAGCGCCTAGGCGGCGCCTCTTTGAAGCGAGGCGCTCGGGCCTCGCCTCGCCTCGCCTCGCCTGAGTGCCTAGGCGAGCGCCCGAGTGCCTATTGAAATCACTGGGTACAATGAAGCATACTGGTCCAACTGCCAATCGACAACAGATTGAGATTTTAAACCTTGATAATTTTGTTAACAATTGTCATATCATGTGTATGCTTATCTTTTTAACTTAATAATTGATGATAAAGATCTAGGTGTACACAATATGAAAACAAACATAAAAGAGAACTACCTGACAACTTGTAAAATCTTTACAAGCAAGAAATGCAAGATTCATTGACATTAGCTTGGGTGGTGTAAGAATAGAAACCTTGGTCACAATCCCTAGAGAACCTTCACTTCCTGAACCAATTGCAAAATTCATTAGTACTCCATTACCCAAAGAATCAATCTAAACAGGTGAAATCAGTTAATTTCATTTATTTACATATACCAAATTACCAATAAACAAGTGTTTCAAATCATATCCAGTATTGTCCTTGCGTAAAGTGCCAAGCATGTCAAGAATAGTTCCATTAGCTAATACAACTTCAAGGCCTGAAAGAGTAAACCCAAGATCTCATGAGTAAAGAGAAAATTGATAACTGGCTAATTATATACCAAGAATAAAAAGGGAATACTGAACAAAAAGAGCACACACTTGTGAACTTTCTGATATGCTATCATCGCAAACTTATAGTTATCTGCAATTATATTTCACTGCCTGCTGCTCTGATGCAAACATCAGATGGTAATATCCTCCTCATATGTTTACCTATAATTAATTTTCAGGAGGTTGTTGAGCTTTGTATAGCTTTCTCATTTTACAACAAAACAAGCAAATGATTTCCAAAAAATAAGTTTCCATTGCAAACCTAATCCAAAGAGTTTATTTTTGTTTATTTAAAACCTTTATTCTCCCCATACTTTCTTCTCCCTATTCTCTTCCTGTCTTTCTCACCTTTGTACTCATTTCATAATGAATTAAGTTGATACGTTTTGCCTAAAAATAACTCTTTTATTGCTTAAACAGAATTTTCAAGATTGCATATCCCAATGATAGTCTCAGCTGTCACTGTGAGGCTGGTCCCAATATTTGTTATTCGTAAATTTCCAGGGATTTCCTATAAAGTATCCAAAGACTACAAATATGAAAATCTCTCTCTCTCCATATATATATATATATATATATATATATATATATATATATATATATGTATAATGTCATAAAACAAGCATATATAATGAAGCATAACCAATATGCTCCAAATATAGTATAAAGAAGACTCCATGGCACATAAATAGGTCAATATGTTACAGCTTATGCATTATTATGGGACCTTGCTTATGCTTTTGGAAGAAGCGGACACTGTTTCATATCCTGGATATATCCCATCGTCTTTGTCTCATCAAACTTTGGCTGGCCATTGAATCCACTTGTCAACCTATTAGTCATCTGGCTCGCATGTGAAGGCAAATCAAAGTTCATATATGTGTTAGGTCTTTACCTACTAGCTTAAGCTTTGAAAGAACTGCTCACCCAACTCATTTTATCATTCAGGTCGAATCTAATACCATCTAATGTTGTAGACCCAAGTGATTTATATGCCATATCCTAACAAGACTTCGATGAATTATTTCGAACATGTTAATAACATTAGTCAAACAATAATAAACTGTGGCAAGAAAAATACCACAAGAAATATCAGTATGGGATGGAATATATTAACATAGTCAATAACATTAGCTATCTCATCAAGTTTTTACAAGAGGCCCAACTTCTTTTGCATGATGGTAAGTTGCAGGCAACAGAAGTCAAAGACAGTATAAATTTGATAGACATTGCCAAAGCTGCTAAATTCTTTCATGGAATGCAATCAATTTTGAGATCTAACTCACAACTAAGTCATTTCATTCTATTTCGAGATTGTCTCACAACTAACGTCATTTTTATTGGAAATGATTCAATGATTAGATGATTTATCAGTCAAAAAAAGAAAACAGAATTGACCAAAACTAATATTTGCAAACAAAGAGGGACGTTTGACAATTAGGTTAAAAGTAAACCAAAATGGAATAATGATCAAGTATTCCAATGATGCCACCTTCGAAAGTAAAACAAAAATTAAAAATTCAACTAACAGATTATGCTATATGATAGACAACTATAAACAGTCTTACAAAAGATAGCACCAACATTGTACAAACATAACAGCAAGCATCACATTACCTTCATCAAAACAAAAGAAAAGCATTATAATTACCAAGAATAGTTCCATGAAGTGACCCATAACGTACAAAGCGTAAGCCACCGGCATTGGTTGAGATGTTTCCACCAATTTGGCAGCTTCCTTTTGCCCCCAAGTCAAGTGGCATAATAAATCTAAAAGAAGAACCCACATAATATTCCAATGCTAAATACAAATAAGTCAATCATCCAGAAAGATGCACTTTATGCAAGCCAAATTTGACTTTTAGGTTTTGCTGTGATATTAATTATGTATTAAGATTTTTTTTTACTTTAAGCAAATAGTACTTTCCTCATATAGACTGCTATTTAAAGTATAGAAAAAAATAATGATTTGCCCAAGAGAAATTCAAACAGAATGTAAGAGTTTGTAGTAAAAGAAAAAAGGTCATATATAGATGGCAAAAGAATAAATCAAGAATAACCATGAAACAATACTAGAGACTTGCAACTTTTTTTAACAAACATACTTTCGAGGAAAGAGGTGACAACAATGCTTGTTTGAGAAAAAATAAAAATGCTGAAGAGATATTCGAAACATTAATTTCAGTGCAACATATGATATTAGAAGAAAAGGCACTACTCCAGCTCTCCATATAAGACTAAAATTTTAGAATTGATGAGTAATCAAGAAACCATTTATATTTCCAATGTAAAGTTGCTAAAAGCCTACAAGAGTTCCAATTTTCAAGTCCAGTGTCTTCCTGGTAACCATATTCCTTTTTCTTCTTTGTGATTCCTTAGAATAAATTTTCCTGCCACATGCACCTAAACTTTATAGACAGCATTATAAAATGGGTATTCTGAGAATCTTGGGTTTGTCCAAGAATTTCTTCTACTAAATATGGAAAATAATAATTGGGATTCCATGCACAAATCAAAAAAATTAAGTCTGGCTCAACTCATTTGTTCAGCACATTTATTCACTTTTGTTCTTGATATTGACTGGGTGATAGGAGGATGTCATTCTAGTGATGTGGTCTTCAACAGTTCAAGAATTGATGCCCTCCACTTTTATTTGCATTTTCTAACCATTCACATTATATAAGATTGTCCACACCTATTGCATCTAACTGCCGGAAGTAAGGAACAAAGGAAATCATCATCTGGGAGATCATTAAAGGCCATAAGAACCACCATCATGTTTTTATTTGCTGGCCAAGTTATATCTGTAATACTACAACAATAATTATTATAATAACAATAAGAAGAAGAACGTAAATTATATCAACCATTTGGAGTAGGCTACATGGTTTGTTCCGGCTATTGAGATCCTTGAAGGGCAATGTCTCTAGATCAAAAGAAGTCATATCTCTTTTTATTGATTCTAGCAAAGTTCCCTTAAGTTGCATCTATGGACTGTAACTTCTCCATATAATTGTGTAGTAACTGTGCAGTCACTTTGCTGTACAACCCATTAACTGAAAGATAAAAAAAAAATTAAGTAATCACCAAATCACCATTAAAAATACATAAACACAATCATCAAAGATAAAAGTAAAAAAAGAAAATATTATATTATTAATTGATTTTTCCACTTTAAAGACATCAAGCAGTTTTTTAGAATAAAAAATGCCATGGTATTACTTGTAATACATAAGGTGCAGATACTCATGAGGTCTTACCCTTCATTTTCTAAGAATGAGCTTAGATTCTCCAGTATGCATCCCACTTCACAAACAAGAATACCATTGACCTGAAAGCAGTGTGTCATAAGCATGTCATTAACACAATTTTCCATGAAAAATATGGTATCTTTTGACTTTCTCATAAATTCCAAATAATCTGATCAAATTCTTCTCCATGTTACCACAACTATTTTGATTGTGATTAGGGATATGTCAAAATCTTATAGTCTGTTGCTTCTTAAGTCCCAGTCACTCTCTCTTGAATAGGCTGCTAACCCCTTCAAGGCAGTAACTTTTAATGAAAACTAGAAGCTTATCATCCTGCAGGAATTCTTAACTTATGCCTATAGTATGATTTCTTTGAACTTGAATCACTTTCAAAAGTGAATCAAATTTGTTTCCTATCAGTTTTTCCTTCCTCATTTATAGCTCATAATTTTTATCTTCCGTAGGAACCTTCATTTGACAGGAATAGAGGTCAAAGGAGAGAAGATCATCTGCGGTAGTCCAAACGACAATGGGCGATCTACAAGAGAACAATACAAATATTAGGAAGTGATTCTTCATTGGGAGATATCTCCAGTTGCTCACAAGTCTTAAGCAAACTTGTTCAAGAATCATATACACTCGGGAGATTAGAGGTTATTCATTGTTCCAGGAATTCTTCTTGCAAATACTCTCATGATGAAATTTGCAACATCATATATAATGCATAGTATGTATTTCTATTATCTATTTTTCAAAAATACTTGATTATTCCTGATAATCCCAGTTATAAATTTTGTTTGATAAAAACTCAAACATTATTTTGTGCTACATCTTCTGAAACAAGCCCTGTGTTTCATGGATAGTTTGCTTGTTGATCTATGCAAGTTTCTCCAAATCTTTCATGTACCTTCAGAAAAGGACTGTTGATTAGCAGAATACTGCAAAGGCCACTTCTGATTGACATCTTAGTGGGTTACAAGGTCAGAAATGTAGAATGTGTACATTTATTAGCTTGTCTGTACGGTGGATCCTACATGGAATTAGTGATTTAAAAAGCGCTAGGCGCCAAAAGGCGCTAAGGTCCAAAAACGCCCGAGGCGCTAGGCGCTCGCCCGAGCGAAGCGAGGCGCTAAAATATAAAAATATATAATATAATTAATAAATATAATTATTTAAAATTTTAAATAAAAATATGTTATTAAATTAAGAAAATTAATAGTATTAAAATCAAAATAACATATTATTAATCTAATAAATACAAATACTATTATTAGTATACTATTAACAGTATACAGTATACTATTAACAGTATACAGAAGGAGAAGCAGCAGCGGCAGCGAGCAACGGGAGGCGCAAGCGGCGACAGCGGCAGCATTTGCGAGCAGCGGGAGCAGGAGCGACGAGTAGCGGGAGGCGCGAGCAGCGATAGAGGCAGCGTTTGCAAGTAGCGACAGGGGCGAGCAGGGGGGG
>LVTN01000594.1:64019-159681 GCA_001649415.1 Musa itinerans | reverse complement strand
AGGCGCTCGCCCGAAGCGCCTAGCGCCTGGGCTCGGGCGAGCGCCCAGGCGGCGCCTGTTTGAAGCGCACTGCCTGGGAGATTAGCGAGGCGCTCGGGCCTCGCCTCGCCTCGCCCGAGCGCCTAGGCGAGCGCCCGAGCGCATTTTTCAATCACTGCATGGAAAGCATCGTGCATATTTTATTCTGCTCAATCAATCTAATGGCTAACCGAAAGATAGTGCGGCAGAAAGGAATCAGGTCTTGGTATGTGACAAAACATACAGAGAACTCTTTGGACTCCCTACTCCACAAACGCTTGAATCATGAGAGTATTTGTGATGTGAGTTAGGTTAGGTACACAACAATTGATGAACTTAATATTAGTTAGGCATATACCTAGCCCATATTCTGGGCTATGTGGCACAGGTTCCGCTTTACTCATAGCTATTATGTCAGTAGTAGCTATTGATAACAAAGCATACTTTACAGATAAGCAATTAATTGGGCCCAGAAAAAAAGGCCAGCCCATGAGCAATGCAAAAGACATATCAAAGGCATGTAGTTAATGTTGGTGTCATGCTTCTCAGATGTCATCTACAAATATTAATTATATAAGCTACATGATTTAGGGCATTGATGTGGACATTAAGCCACTGATTGGAGAATATTATAACACCATTAATCCCACTCCAAAAGTGGATAATGGATTCGTGTAACATGGCAAACATAATGGATTCAATTATGGACAAGATCCAAAAGAATTTTTTTATAGCAAACATAATATTTGCAACTACTAATAGTGACTTTGATATAAGCATTGTGTAACATGTCACAGATGGTTGTCGTGCACCCATAACACCTTCGTCAACAGAACATTCATCGCTTTTGTTTGCTTGTACATATCTTTGCCAATGTGTTTTGCCTTGTTTTGTATGTTTTTACTTGAAAACTATGAACATGAATAGTTGCATGGCTGTAGAGCGACCGCTCACTAAAATGGACAAAACTACCCTAGATTTTCGCGTGTCATGGCCTGTTTTCTGCAAGCTGAGGTGCGATACGAAATGTCAGCTATCTCAGCACCCTAGAACCACCCAGGTGACACAGGACTTGATGGGGGTTTAGGGTAGTGTTGGGCATTGATTGGATTCACAAGTTCACAGGTAAAACCTATAGGAATTTGCCAACACACCCCAACACCCGATGGGCAATCGTTTGTGGACTTGCGATTGTTCATTTGCCTTCTATAATCCTTGATTTCTCCTTCCTCTCTTTCCTCTCTTGCACACCAAGTGTTTGCTGAATTGCTTGTAAGGCTACCCTCTTTACGAGACGTCAAGACTTATTCGCCGCTCATTTTCGGAACTAATCAATTTGCACTTTTATAGGTCCTTCAGGACTTAAACGAGGTTGCAACTATGCTAATCTTTTGCGGACGGATAACGCAAGAATGCCTCATGACTTAGGCAATTCTAGCTTAGTCTGTGACATTGTGATATCAGAGCGAGTAAGCAATTCGAGCAAATAACAAAAGTTTACAATCTCGCCATGGCGAAGCACCGTGGTGAATCGAGCATGATGGGGCAAGTCGGGCCATTGTCCCAAGTTGCTATAGGTGGGCTGCAAGTACAGACTCACTCTCAAGCTATTAGAGCCGCCCAAGAGAAGCGTGGCAATGAAAATGGCAAGCAAGAAGTTAACTATTCTCCGCAAGCGAAGGAAGCCCAATCCGAAGTGCCAACCGGAAAGAGAAGATATTAGGAGAGGCTTACAGTTGTGGAAATCCACCTTAATGTTCTCGAAGCGAGTCTAGAGGAACTCTACCAAGGCCAACAAAGGCTTCTTCGGGTAGAGAACTCGCAAGAAGAGGCGGAATCTCGGATTGACAAGGTCGAGTTCCAAGTAGATCGATTAACGAAAGACACCAAAGACTCTGTGCAGCACCTACACGAAGTTGTGGTGGAATTCATGTCCAGGATTATGTTCCTCACGAGAACTCTTAATGCGAGAGGGAACAACACCTGCATTGCTCTGCCACAAAGCTTGAGGACACCCGAGCCGTATTGCTACAGGGGTGCCAGGAATGTGAGGAGCTCGAGAACTTTATGTTCGACATGGAACAGTACTTCCTAGCTACGAGGCCCGATTCTGAAGAAACCAAAGTTTTGATAGCAACTATGTATCTGAATGAGGATGCAAAACTTTAATAACAAACATGTCGGGAAGAGATCCAACAAGGTCGATGACGAGTGGACACACGGGAGGACTTGAAGCAGGAGTTGAGAACTCAGTTCCTACCCAAGAACACTAAGTCTGTCACAAGAAAGAAGTTGAGATAACTCCATTAAAACACTTCCATTCGAGACCGTATAATATAGTTTTCAGCACTGATGCTAGACATATAAGACATGTCCGAGAAGGACAAACTGTTCAGCTTCCTCGATAGCCTGAAGTCGTGGGCACAACAGGAACTACATCGAAGGAATGTCACCGATTTGGTTGAGGCAATCACAGATGCAGAAAGGCTCATCGACTTTGTTTCCTTAAAGGAGTCAGGGAAGAAACAATCTTCGGAAAATCGCCCATCTAAGTATTCTTGAGGGGAGTCTACAATCGAGCAAAAGAAAAAAAGTTCCCACAAAGGGCCAAGTTCAAAAGGCAAGGCCCCAAAACCTGAATAATGCTTCTTGTGTGAAGGACCGCATATGATAAGGGAGTGCCCACAAAAGCAAGCACTCAATGCATCGACAGCATCAATTCATCCCCCCAGATCAGACAAGGGCAAGGTCGTCACTCTTAGTTCGAGTAGTTTGGAATCCAACAGCGACGATGAGGAGTCGCAAGGACCCCAGATAGGAGCAATGTATTTCTTAAACGCATTGCGAGGTCAAGTGGGGGAGAACATGAGAAAGCAACAAAAAGCAAGGAGCAACGAGTTGATGTACGTGGACATCAAACTAAATGGTCGAACAACCCGTGCGATGGTGGACACGGGCGTTACCCATAATATCAACCAAGAAGCAAGGGGATTTGGGCTCAACCTAGAGAAGAGCCCAAGTCAAATGAAGGCTGTGAACTTAGAGGCTAAGCAGATCTCTAGACTAGCAAAGGAGGTCCTTATCAAAATCGGGACATGGAGTGGAAGCACAAACATGATGGCGGTGTCATTGGAGGACTTCCAAGTGATCCTTGGAATGAAGTTCATGCATGCAACGAAGTTGGTGCCAATGTTGTTTCTAAACTCTCTATGCCTGATAGGAGACAATGACCCTTGCGTGATTCTAGTTTCTCGAGGAGGAACCAAAAACCCACAACAAATATCGACGTTATAACTGAAGAAGGGGGTGCAAAAAGGTAAATTAACTTCCGTGGCTACAACAAAGCTAGAGCCACTAAATGTGGAGGCCACTCATAAACTTGTTGTGGTGGCAGACGTTTTCAAGGAGTTCACAAACGTTATGCCACCCGAGTTGCTAAAAACTCTACCGCTACATAAAGGCGTGGATTACTGCATCGAGTTGGAGTCAGAAGTGAAACCTCCAGCAAGACCACTATACCATTTGTCCCCTCCAGAGTTAGCAAAGCTCAGGAAGCGACTAGATGAACTGCTAAGAGGTAGTCTCATCCGCAATTTTAAAGCACCATTTGGGGATCCAATTCTCTTCCAGAAGAAACAAGATTGGAACCTCCGATTATGTGTCGACTATCGGGCCCCTAAACAAGGAGACAATGAAGAACAAGTATCCTCTCCTGCTTATCGCGGACTTATTCAACCAACTAGGCAAGGCAAAGTATTTCTTTAAACTCGACCTTCGATCGGGGTACTAGTAAGTGCGCATGGCAAAAGGTGACGAAGTGAAGACCACCTCTGTGACCAGGTATGCAGCATTCGAGTTCTTGGTGATGCCTTTCGGCTTAACCAATGCTCTAGCCACATTATGTACTCTCATGAACTATCTATTCAATAAGTATCTAGACAAGTTTATGGTTGTCTACTTGGATGACATCGTTATTTATAGCCAAACACTCAAGAAGCATGTCAAACACCATCAAAGTTCAAACAATTTTCAAGATTCTCAAGGAGAACACTTTATTCGTGAAAAGAGAGAAGTGCTACTTTGCCCAAACGAAGATTTTATTCTTGGAGCGTCGAATCAACAAAGGATCTATTCAAATGGATAAATCAAAGGTGCAAGCTGTGGCAGAGTGGCAAACACCAAAGAACGTACCAGAGCTGAGATCCTTAGTTTTGTCAATTATTATCGGCGCTCCATAGTTGGGTACTCGAAGCGTACAGCACCACTAACGAAGTTGCTAAAGAAGTAGCCTTGGCGATGGTCAAACAAATGTAAAGCGATATTCCAAGACCTAAAGGCTACTATGTTAGAAGAACCAATACTCAAATTGCCAAACTATGGGAAGCCTTTTGAAGGCTATACAGATGCTTTAGACTTCGTAATTGGGGGAATACTTATGTAGGAGGGTCACCCGATGACCTACGAGAGCCACAAGCTCAACAAGACCAAGCGACGGTATCCGGTGCACGAGAAGGAGATGACAATGGTGGTTCACTGTCTACGAGTATAGCAACACTACCTTCTCGAAACGCGATTTGTGCTAAGGACGAATAATATCACGTTGAGTTACTTCTAAATTCAAAAGAAGCTCTCCCTAAAGTAAGCACGATGGTAGAACTTCCTAGCTGAATTTGATATAAAAATGGGGTATAAGTCCAGAAAAGCAAATGTCGTGACCGATGCATCAAGTAAGAAAGTGGAGCTGAGAAATGCCATGCAACTAGAAGGCAGAGGCCAAGCAAGTCAACTGCACTCCAACTTCCTTTCTGGGATCAGGGATGGACTGTACAGTGATCCCCAAGCAATAACCCTAATGTAACTGATCAAAGAAAGAAAGGCACGACGATTTTGGGTTTAGGAGGAACTTGTCTACACCAAAGGGAATAGATTTTATGTTCCCCGAGCAAATAATTTGAGGCGTGAACTCTTGAGAGAGTGTCATGATTCCCTTTGGCCAGGACATCCGGGCATTCACCGAACATTGGCTCTCGTGGAAAGGGCCTTCTATTGGCCGAAGATAGGGACAAATGTGGAGGAATATGTTCGAACATGCCTTACTTACCAACAAGATAATGTAAAGCAATGGAAGCCGATGGGATTTTTGGAGCCATTGCCCATACTAAAAAGGTGGTGGGAGAGTAACTCCTTGGACTTCATATCAAGCTTGCCGATGGTAGGAGGACTTGAATCGATACTCGTGGTGGTCGATTGATTTTCAAAGTATGCAGCATTCATTGTCGCACCCCTACATTGCTCAGCGGAGGAGGCGACTAAGTTGATGATGAAGAATATGATGAAGTATTAGGGAGTTCCGCACAATATCATCAGCGATCGAGACGCATGGTTCTTGGGATGGTTCTAGATCGAGCTGTTCAAACTACTGGTATCTAAGTTATACTTCTCCACAAGCCTCCACCCCTAGATGGATGACCAAATTGAAAGAACAAAATCGCTCCTTGAGCAATATCTTCAACACTACATGAGTGCCAACTAACGGGATTAGGTGAAGTTGTTGGACATAACCCAATTCTCCTACAACTTACAACAGAGCTCTACATCCAACAAATGCCCCTTCGAGATCATTACTAAAGGAATGACATTGAAACACAGATATTGCCCGGCCTTACTTGGAGAAAGTAGCTAAAAAAATGAAAAAGTACACAGATCTAGGAAGGCGATCACAGGAGTTTAAAGTCGACGACTTAGTACTAATGAAGCTCCAACTAACATCACTCCAGTTCTTTAAGCATAAAGTGCACACGAGACTGGTGCACAAGTATGAAGGGTCCTTCCCAATTATCAAAAGGGTAAGCAATGTCTCATATAGGTTGCAACTGTCGGCATGGCTCAAAATTCATAATATAAATTCACAATGTCTTCCATGTAAGCAACTTGAAAGCCTACCACTCAGATCCACAAGATACTTCCCGAAGTGTTCCAACTCGACTACCCCTCACCAAAGCCTCATACAAAAAACAAGTTGAAGTCATTTTAGTAGATCGCAAGACAAAACCGCCCAATAGAGCATAGTAGAACGATTACTTGGTGAAGTAGCGAAAGCTTCCTTGAACAAAAGCCAGTTGGGTGCCTAAAGACACCCTACGACACGAAAAAGCAGTCATGAAGCCTACTAGCAAGCGTCGACAAGGGCATTGATAGTTTAAGTGGGGAAGAATGTCACGGACGATCGTCACGCACCCACAACACCTTCGTCAACAAACTATTCGTCACTTTTGTTTGCTTATGCATATGTATGGCAATGTGTTTTACCTTGTTTTTGTGTGTTTTTGCTTGAAAACTATTAGCAGTAATAGTTTGCATGGTTGTAGAGTGATAGCTCACCAGAATGATGCCCTAGAATGGCTTAGTTTTCCCATGCCATGGCCTGTTTTCTATAGGCTGTGCTGCAATGTGAAACATCAACCATCTCAACACCCTAGAACCACCCAAGTGGCACAAGACTAGATAAGGGTTTAGGGTAGTCTTGAGCGTTGATTGGATTCACAAGTTCCCACATAAAGCCTATGGGAACTTACCAACGTGCCCGACACCTGATAAGTAGTCGTTTGTGGACTTGCGATAGTTTGTTTGTCTTTTAAAGTCTTTGTTTTCTCCTTCCTCTCTTTTCTCTCTTGCACACCAAGAGTTTGCTGAATTGCTTATAAAGCTGCTCTCTTTGCAAGACGTCGAGACTTGTCCACTACTCATTTTCAAAACTAATCAATTTGCTCTTTTGCAGGTCCTTCGGGACCTGAACAATTTGTAATTAGGCTGACCCTTTGCGAATATATAACATAAGGTTGTCTCACGACTTAAGCAATTCCAGCTTAATCTGTGACAATGCGGCCCCAGTTTTTAAGCAGTGGGTGTACCGAACAAGGTCATCATAGTTTAAATCACTTTAGAAGTAAAAATGTTTATAATTTATGGATAAGATACTTATTATGTTAAAGGGGTTTGTGATCTAATAATTTGTTGTCTTAATTAGGCCCTAGTAATGGATACTTCTTCCTATAGCAAAATTTGCCATCTCCACATTCTAGATAAAAGAGGTAATTTGGTAAGGTTGCTTTAATTGCATCAACATAAAAAGTAATCAACAAATAAAGACTTTCTAATTATACTTTCGGGTTCTGAGGTAAGTCCCAATTCAATCTAAGTTCGCCTTTACTATGAACTTGTGACAAAGTCCAAATGGTTAACATTATGTTGATAACCGGGAACAAAACTCTAACAAATATTCCATAGAAGCATGTCAGTTTTGAGTTGTATATAACCTCACACTGATGCACAAAAATCTAAGATGATAGTGATAAATTATCGCAAGGAGAACTTTGCTTCTCATATTTATTCAGGGATAATCTACTGAAGGATTATACACGTTAGAAAAATTAAAGAAATAAATTCCATTAAAAAGTAAGTAGATGATATTATTACTTGTGAAGTCACAGATATGTTGAATGAGATATTAGTATATTACCATTGATATCCTAAAATGAAAGATGTAGCTACCTTGTCGAGGGAGACTATCTTGTCCATCAATGCAAGATTTATAATTACCTGCAAGCATAATCAACTAATAATGACCTCAAGCCCATGGGAGATAATTTTTTCAATTTGGAAATTTAAGGCAAATAAATACCTATATCTACAACAATAGCTACAATATCAGCAACAGCAATACACCAAGGATTATGGATGATTATTATATAATGATTATAGCACGAATCATCATGAGAACAACC
Organism: Musa itinerans; assembly: GCA_001649415.1. Taxonomy (NCBI): domain Eukaryota; kingdom Viridiplantae; phylum Streptophyta; class Magnoliopsida; order Zingiberales; family Musaceae; genus Musa; species Musa itinerans. The sequence continues at coordinate 151,879 of LVTN01000594.1, read as the reverse complement.
TCTCTATGGATGATTATTATATAATGATTATAGCATGAATCATCATGAGAACAGCCTCTCTATGTAAAGAGGTAAGGTTGTTTACATTAGCCCTCCCCGGATTCTAAATTGATGGGAGCCTTGTACATCTAATGCTGTGTCTTCCACTTTCATCATTTTTCTCTTTTTATTGTCCAAATAAGTTATTATCCCTTTACTGCATCCAATTCAGCTTTTTTTCTCAAGTAGAACCGCAGGAGTCACATCTTAAATGCTAATTATGCAATATGGAACATTGATATTGATTGACCATTTTCATTTAGGCAAGAGAGAACAGTTTCTCAAGGAAAATACCATGGTTGATCTTACCAGTCCATACTAATGTACCAACCAGCTATCGATATGGTACGTACCAAACTTTACTGACATACAAACCAGTATGTGTCACCCGTACTGGTCCCTTATGGGACTGGTACATACTGCCTGTACCGGGCAGTATGTTGTGGTACAGCAAACCTTGGAAAACATTTTAATTAGAGTGATTCAAGCAATCATATAATTTATCTTATAATACCTGTAATTTTGTTCTCTTCTTGATGACCTCCTCACAACTTCTTGTAGTAATGAATAGACATAATGAATTATGTAATTGTCACGTGTAAAGAGGCTTTTAACGATAAGATGGACCCAACAATAATAGATCAAGATGACAGATCTGTTATTATCCCAAACTTCTCGACGTGGAACAAAATACATTACAACAACAACAATCCATAATATCTCAACTATTTGGGGTCAGCTTGTGGCATACAATATGTTGATGCTTTAAAAACCAGACAAAACACTAAAAGCAGAGTGATTCAAGAAATGCAATCAAAATGTCTCAAAAGACCATCCAAGGTTTCAAATATGGTTGAAATGGTATGTACTGACTGGACTGATATTTTTTTGGTTCAATCAAAGATCAGCATTGGACCATGCGGCTCAGTGCTGGTTTGTATTCTTTTTTGTTAATTTTTTTAATTGATGACACAGGTCAGCATATTATCTGGTACATTGGTAATGTACCATCCCGATAAGGTGGCAAAACTGGCATTAGACTAAAATTTTATACCTTGTTATACCTTTCCTTATGAGTTTTATTTTAATGCACACATAGCATAGTCAAGTACTATAATATCATGGAATGAGGTCAAAGAAATATATGCCAATCAAGACAATGTAAATTTCCAAAACCAAGTATGTTGATTTTTAGATATATGATCTTAACACATAATCAAACAAATCCACAAACTTCATAATCTTGTTCAAGCTAGCTGGGACCCAATAACAAATAACTGTCTTGTGTTACCTAATTGATAACCAATTGGTCAAGGAAAATTGAAGTACAAACAAGTGATCACGACTCACGAGCAGCGAACATAATTAAGCATAATACTACGTGTCTTGAAAGAAATATGAGGGGGGAGAAGGAAAAACTCTAGTTAGTCAAATACTAGCACCAACGACCAATTACGAACAGAACTTATGTAGAGGCTAAGAAAGCAAAAAAGAAAAGGGGGCATTCCTATCCCTTCCCTGCAAGTAAACTCGAAAAGCCACAATCTGCACTAAATTAAACCGAGAAAATGGCAAGAGAGAGAATAAACAAATTACAACAATCTATGATTATGGATCTAATATATCACAGCAGACCAGATGAAAAAGTCAAAAGCAATAAAAGGAACCTCAAAAAAAATGGAAAATCAGTCATTCTTCAAAGTTTGGCCAAGAATAGTGTGAAGACAATCCTAATTAGGTCCTGGTTCCTCAGCGATCTACAGTACATTTACCAAATAGAAGAATGGATTCAGACATTAGACAAAAAAACAGTTTAGTGCTAGTGTGAAAATGGTGCATCCTAATTTGCATTAGATGATTATCTTATGCTCCTGAATGCAGAACATTACACACCTGAAAGGATGTGAGATCAATAAAAACAAAAGCATAAGTAGAATCTTATGTACCTTAATGCCAGTAGGCATGACAACATATGGCACGTGTACTTTTGTAGGTCTATCTCCATAGAACTATCAGGATGGATGAATAATTTTATATAGAGCAGGCAAGGATGACATTTACGTCCTATAGAAAAATAGAACTTTGGATCTATGTGATGCTGCATGAAACTAGATTTGACCAGAAAAAGTAGTTCTTTCTTTTTAGCCAAGATCTAAAATCTTGGTCCCATACCGGTTTCAACATATTGTTAGATTAATACAGTATCAGTATATTGGGCAATATATTTATTTCTACAGCCAACATCACTAAAAATTAATTATTATCCGAGCCATATGATCCAAGGTCAGTTCTTCGTTAGATCAATAGTTATCGATCCATGTGTAACATATGGAACCTAGGTTTCTACATTGCAATTTTCAGCACTCGCTATCCATATCCATTATAACATCAACAATCAAAATTTGACCTGCAAAGTTAAGAGGTGTGATTGGCTCTAGCAACACATAAAAATTATTGAAGGAATATTTCTGTCATGCTTTTGATTATAGCTAGTAGTTATGTATTTAAAAATAAATAATGTCTGTTTGCATGTGCATATAGTTTTTTTCTACCTGAACATGGATTAGTTTTCTTTAAGGCTTGTCAAAAACCTAGGTGCTAGCATAGGCAACCAAGCAATCACTAAGATACATTTTAGCTTTTGGTTTTCTTTGACAACTTCAGTTAAATGCAAGAAAATAAGCACCTTAAGAGCAATAACTTTTGTTGCAGAATTTGCTTCTCATTATGATTTTAGCTTTATTTCTTCACCTTGAGTGGTATGGTAACGTCTTGATCACTTGATGCAGTATTAACTATTATGTATTAACAAGTCAACAGCAAAGTCCTCAAGATAGAGATTCAGCTGATAATGAACAACAAAAGGCCTCTTCTAGAATTTTATGAAACTATGAATGAAAAGGATTTAAATCTTGGTCCTGTACCAATTTCATGAAGTGCTATGGTGCTAGTGTGTTGCCCAGTATCACCAAAAATCCTAAAATATATATGAGAATTAAGTCTTAAAGTCTACAAGCTTCATTAACAACAAGAAGTAGTGACATCACCACACTGGTGGCCAACCCTAATCTTCTTTTAATTAAACTACTCATGCTACCAAGATATAAATGCACTGCAATATAAGATTTACATCTCCTTGAAAAAAAGATTTAAGATTTAGTCTGCATGTCCACTCAGGCTCTAATTAGTTACTCAAGAGTGATTATAACCAATTTCAGTGTCTATATGAAATAATTAGTTTCCAGATAGCTCAAATGAGAAATAGAAAGCACAAACCAAAGAGGACAATTATCACAGATCACCATGTTGGATGGTCAACACCCACTCATCAGATGATGATTTCCCAATCTTCTTGTTGACATACAAGAAAACATAGTGTTTACTTTTTAGCCTAATCTACTCACAAACATGCACCGATACATATCTTGGATGTACAAAGGGCATCAATCGTGTATGCAACAGGTAGGAGAAATCTCTTTATCCACTACAGAATTTACTTGGACCACTATCAAAAGTTGAACATTGAAAGAGATTCCTAACATTTAATAATTCTGATGCTACATACCACGAAAAATGTTGAAAGTGAATAGTACCTCATCGTGAACAGGTACACTACCTCCTACAAGACCTGTGTTGCCTCCTTGGGGGACAACTGCCAATTTTCTTGAATTGCAGTGGTGAAGAATCTTAGACACCTGAAAGTTGGAAAGAAAAGAGATATAACAAAGATAAAAATAAAAGAAAAGGAGACATGAGAGGATTAATAGAACTGAATATGATATATATATATATATATATACATATCATCAAGTGCTCAAAGTGGAAACTGATTATGATAAAACCAATAGAACCATAATTGTGGCAGAAACCAGATAAATCAAAGGGCACTGTGTATTGTTTGACTCTCATGCTCCTTATTTGTATATTGAGAAATAACTCAAGAATCTTTTCTAAGTACCCTGATGTTTAATTTAAAGTCATTTAACTTCTGATTGTCCCTCAGTGATATTTTTCCACCTCAGATCAACAAAATTTTCATACAGTGAGAGGATTGGACTTCCTAGCTAAACATCTACTTTGTGTGGTTTGTTAGTATCAGATCGTTCCTAGCTCTTGGACTAGTTCTACTTCTGAATAAATTATATTTTTTTAATCCTCACCAGAGTTTGCTGCAGATTCACAATATGTTTATATTGCTTATCATAATCTAAATCTTCACCATCTTGCAAAAGATTGGGTGGATCAATCATCAATGTGCAAGGCTCCTGACACTGTGGGATCTGAGGAGAATATATGTTGTTTTACCCCTTAAAACATAAGTTACATCCATGACTTGACCCCATCACCTAGCTCGCAAAGGAACAAATTTACCATGATAACACCAATGTGCGAAGCATAGAAGTAAATTCAAGGCAAAAGCAATAAACACAAGTATGCAGAAGCAGTTTTGGAGAGGGTAGAATTTGATTTATCTTGGGTTACATTGTCAAGTGTACCTAAGAAAGTAGCCTCTGCCCAAGTCTTAAACACAATTATTAGAAGTTATTTTTGCCTTCTTAGTTTTTAGTTGACCCAGAGCATAAGAATTTTATCTTCAGCAACAGCCTTTGAAGCTGTTCTGCAAAAGGATATACAATAACATTTTAAACCCAAACAGAAGTGAAACTTCTACAAACTTGAAATCAGGTACCTCTTGGCTGCTTTTTGGTAAGAGTAAGAGCTTGCTTGAGCCTTCGTATTTCCGCATCCAGTCCACATTTGCAGCTGATAATCTATCTTCATCCTCAACAACATTCCTTTCGCCAAGTATAGTTCTGAAAAAGCTAATATCATCAGCATTCAATTTTGAAAATGCTGGATTCCTTGGAATATCAGTGGCTGCAGAACCAAATGATCTCTGCTTGATTGCATAAGTTTTGCCTATATTTAGATAGTTAGAAGCTTGAGGTGTTCCAACAGAAACTCGGAACATACAACAAGGTCTCCAAGTATTCTGCTTCCAATAGGATCCTGAAAGTGGTGTTAGCAGATAACTTTTAGTCCCAACAAGTGCAAAAATCTGCAAATTATATCTTAAGTAAGCTGTAATAAGCAAAAGCTGCTTGATTGCCATTCGAAGGACTTCCTCATAAGTTTTTTTTTATATGCTTCCTTACTACCTTGTTCACTATTAAGAATATAACTACATAACACAATAGCATATCTTTCAAGATCGTCGTACAGTACCAGTCCCTCTGTGGTACCATTATATAATGCAAGGCATTAAAAACTAGGCATAATGGTTGGTGTGAAACAGTATGTATGGGTCTAACCGTGAACAGGTATGCGGACCAAGGTTTGCAGTACCGACCCATATCACTTAGTATGGGTGGCACGTACTGGTCCAACAGGGGACCGGTATATGGATCGCCCTCTACCGGGCAGTACTATAACCTGAACCCTAACTCAGTGTCCGGACTTGAACAGATGTGTATCAAGTATCAACTACACTTACATATCATTGGAGGCAATCTGGCTGTCCATATCAAAAATGAGGGGTTCTTTGGAAAATGATGTGTGGGGTCTTTCAGCAAGCAAGGTGAGGTTCAATTAAGTTATGGTAGCAAATAGTATAGGTGCACTGGACCAAAACCAAACACAGTCCAGCCACAGTATGGCAGGATTTCATTACCTAGCCTAGGGTCCATGACAAATTTGGAGAAAACTAGACCAAGATAACCAACTTGAAGCCTATAAAAAGGTCACTAAAGGATCAACACTATGTAATTAAGGTGATCCCTAGACTCCATAGGCCTAATTGAATTCCAGTTTCAACCCTAACTCTCTTAACCTTGTTATCATCAAAAAATATGGGCTGATGCATTATGTTGAGACTTCCAAAGCACACAAATTGGCAAGTTAAGCTGAGGACCCTTGTTACCTGTATTTGTGAGTTAAGTTGTCAACATTCAATGGATGAAAGGGAAATGAAAGGATCATATTAACTAATAACTATATGAAGTGGTTACAGATACTCCTAGATAGACGGATGCTAGCATGTACAAAAATCATATTATTTGTGCAATTTTTTCGTTGATTTTGATAGACCATCTCTAATCCAATCCAAGATCAAGTTGAACCAACATTTCATATGCTTGGTTGGGCTTAAAATGATCTGGCCATGAAACAATTTCCAGATGATCAAGCTTAAGAACTACCCTCGTAGTCTAGTACTATTCTGGTTTGAAGAATTGAACATACCTGTTGAATGTCAAGTTTTCAGTTTCGCCAATAAGACACAAAGATTTGCTTTGCATTTGGAATTGCATAAAAGATTTTTTTCTTTTATCACAAAGAGGTTTACAAAAGATTCTGAGAACACGTCAACGTCTGCTAACCTGTTTGTCTAAAGAAAATTAGAGTGCGTGAAGACTCAGCATTGCTATTACAAGAGTTGAAAAACTTTATGGGCAACCTAATATTTTTGCGGAATATGTCGCTTTATAATTGTAAAACAGAGTGTCAATTCGAAAGACAATGAAGAAACATATTGAATTAGCTGATTACTAAAGGAATTCAAGTACAAATCTATGGAGTATTAGGCATAAAATTTTGGATATTTGTGGACGAGGAAAGAACAGGAAACCTGAAATGGATTGTTCATGGGAGGATGGGGTTGGTCGCCCGAGGAGAAATTGTCGATACCCTGCAAGCAACTGCGAAGCCCTCCGTCTGCCCATCCTCCTCGTTCCTTTGATCTAATCTGAGGAGAGTTAGGCACATTAGCCAGGGGAGGGCACAAAGAAAACCAGCATATACAATGGATGCATACACGAAGTTTGGACGGCTGAGATACCACTTCAAGATGCATCTCATCCGTCCATCTGGGAGAGGCGTCATGCGAAGAACAGCCGGGTGACCGAGAGATCCGGTCTCTTCCACCGCATCCTCCCTTCCAAGAACGATTCCGTGGAGAGACGGGTCGTGGTAATGGGTGCGGAGATCGGGGACGCGACGGAGAGGGAGAAGCCGAGCGGTCGGCTTATAGGTGGAGCTGGAGATGGCGCTTCCGGTGGTGATGTAGGTGGCGACGGCGTTCTGGAAGAGAGAGAAGTCGGCGGACGCGAGGGGGAGCCGCACGGTTGTAACATTTCATGTATTGCAAGATGAAATGATTAATGGAGTATTTTTCTTTTATTTTTGTTTAGAAAAATGTTTTATTGGCATTAATTACAAAAGTAAACATATTAACTGCATCTTGTGTGTGTGTATATATATATATATATATAAATTAATCTTCAATCGTCTTTTGCTAGATATCCGAATTAATTAATATACTATTACATAAGTAATATATTTTTAAGTTCATGTGTGGATAATAATTTTTTTAATTTTTATTAAAAATTAATCACCAATCAAGACTTTAATATGAGTGATTTAACTTTAAATAGCTTTTTGACCTCAAAGTTAAACTATTCAACCGCTTAATGACCATCTCTCTGGCTCAATTAATCTTAACATTTGGAAATATCTCCTCCTAAAATATGAAACAACAGACTTAATATATAATTATAGAATAAATTATGAAAGACTATTTGTCCTTGAAAAGCTGTTTCCGAACCTAACAAGCTTCAATCATGTACAATATGCAACTTAGAATTTTTGAATATAATTTCAAACATGCTAAATGATCTTTTGATCTCAAATCTACCAATTGAAACAATATTCACTGCCCTATATATATGGCGCTAATCATCGATAAATAATGAAAGGATTCGAATTCTCCCTGTCAACATGAGTCAAGATATAAAATACTTTCCATATCGGAAATGATTTAGAGAATTATGTCATTAATAAAAAATTATTTGATAGAGATCCACGTTTGTCTTCTTCTCTCTATATCATTTATCTTCAAAACTTAATTTAGCTAACTTAAACATCAAAAAGATATTATCAAAAATATTTCTTTTACAAGAAGAAATATAATGGTCCAACTTAGTTGAGACTTTCGGCAGATCTCTTTTCCAGGATTTATGCTACAAGATAATTTGATAAGATTTGGAAGGCTTTGATGTCAGATTATCTTCATAATTCAAGATGACGGATCAACAATATACAAATGCATATACTGATAATTTTACTTATGGATAACTAAGAAAGTGTATATATTAATATATCAAGGGAATATGTGGGTTTTCTTCCCATCTATTCATTTGTAGACATGTCTACCATGCATGCAAAAGTTGTGTACTGGAGTTTACGTTAGTGAATAAACATTGGTTATCCGCATAGCAATCATTATCTCAAATCATTAAGCACGTACAGCACAAAAACTAATTCAACTCATATCTCTCCCCGTAAAGTTTTTGAATTTGGAGTGTTGACCATGCAACATGGCTCAAGTAATCAAAACAAAAATGAACATTGTTTAGCTTAATTTTACGAGGATAAAACTCCGCATGATCGAACCAAACCCGAATTAACTTGTGTTCTGAAAAAAATCAAATAAAATGGACCAAACCTAATTAAAAATTATCATGAGAAATAAATAAGAAATCAGATCGACGGTTATTTTCGATCAATTTTAATTTGATGTTTTCCTCCGGTCTGGTGATTTTAAATTCGTAAAGCCGAATAAATGTGGATCAATTTGGTTTAGTTGTATCTTGATGGGTTCAACCGAACCCGGTTCACCCAAACCGAAACTGCACCCCACGGCGCATGTTAGTCCCCGTCCGCCGTCTCAGACGCAACGAAGCCAACAAAGGGCAATCCTCCAATACACGTTGTTTTCACCAAGAACCAGGCTTGTTCACCCCATTCTAACCCTACATAGCTCGTGTACCCACTCGTATATTGACATTTCCAGTGGGACCCACTGAAGACCATACGCTTGCCGCTCTGTGTAAGGTAGACGGGTTGGAAAAGGGCGCCTGAACGGGGAGCAAAAATAGGAAACCTCCCCTTATTACTCTTTTATATATACTAACCCATTCTCCCCCCTTCTTGGCTTCTCTCCTCGTTCTTCCTCGTCCTCGTTCGATCCCTCTCCGTTCCTCCGAGCCCCTTGCGCTCACCCCCCAAATCTACCCTCGAGGTTGCTCCTTAGCCCCTCTTGGGTCCTTATCTTCCTTCAAAATCTGATCTTGGTTTGTTTTTCTCGTCGGATCCCCGCCGCTCCGCGCTCCCACACGTGATTCGTCCATAATGCTGGTCCTTGAGCTGTAGGAACGATCCTCGACCGCAGCAAGCTCGCATGCAGGGGAGGAGCGCGGCTGCGTGACGAGGAGCCCTCGGCTGGCGGCGAAGGCGGAGATGGGGACCTCGGAGACGGAGGAGGCGGAGGCGCCGGCGGCCGGGCCGGCGCAGGTAGTTAGGGTGAAGCGGGAGCTTCTGGTAGCGCGAATGACATGCCCCATCTGCCACAAGCTCCTCCGGGACGCCACCACCATCTCCGAGTGCCTCCATACGTGTGAGTCACCCCCCATCCTCCTCTCCTTCGCTTACTCCTCTTTAAACCTCCTCATCTCTCGGATGTTTCGAGGTTGCGATCGGTGGCTTTCTTTGGTGTTTGTGCTTTGATGCCTCCTGGTGTTGGGTTCCTGCGATCTTGGTTCGGGGTCTATACATCATGTTCTTGTGGTAAAGATTTACCGTACTCAAAATGGTTTTTGATATTGGAATCCAGCAATCATCTGAAAAAGGTCGGATGTATGATATGTTCTAAGGCTTCCAGTTCCTTTCCCTTTGTCACGAGGCTTCGGGATCGCATGCATTGGTTGCCTGTTTGGCGTCTGTTTTCTCTTACTTTCCACTCTGCTTCCATGATAGGCAGGAGAATAAAATTACTGGTTTTCATATGCAGTTTATGGTATTGCCTTTGCCTTCTTTTTGTTCCCTTTAGCATTAACCTGTAACCTTCTCTGATCAAAGTTCTATTTTTTGAGCCAAGGGACGTCTATGCATGCAATGAAGTGAATCTATTTAAACTGAATTTGTCTTTGGTTCTGTTTGTTTGGGTATTTCTCTAGAAGTATCATACATGGTTCCCTATATGCAACAGAAGTTGAGATTGTATTTGATTTTGTGTAAGGTGCTGACTTATAGAGCTGAGACGGAGTCCTTTTTCGATCATAGATGTCACTCACAGGCTTCTCTTGTGTTGCTTGCTTGTTCCTTTCTGTTAATTGGTCAACTGTGTATGATATTTTGGACTAAATCTCTTGATATCCTAAGTTAAATCCTGGGGAGTTCATGATTTATGGCTGGTCCGTGACTAAATTTTTATACCTGATGCTCATCGTCGGTATTTGTTGTTCATATTCTTGTAATCACTTAATACTCGAACCATTTTCCCTTTACAAACTTTGTATTGTCTGAAGTTACCTAATATGTAAGTATTTGTTGAATTTTCTTGGTAAATGCTTGCATTATGTTTATGTATCTATCAGTGGCTATTTATCTCTATATCCTTTTGTGAGATCTGCCTAAATAATTTATCCCTTTCTTTTTTACTCAACCTCAAGTTGCTTTATTATATTCTTCTCCCACACTTTCCAATGTCATCTGGTTATTGTTAGTCACATATATTGGAAGAATATATGATTTTTCACTGTCAGAAGATTGTTTTATAAGGTCTTCCAAGTTACGTGTAACCATTTTGATATTTGTACTTGTAAGCAGTTTGCAGGAAGTGTATATATGAGAAACTTAATGAAGAAGAGGCAGATTGCTGCCCTGTATGCAATATTCCTCTGGGTTGTGTACCTGTAGAAAAGCTCAGGTAAACTTTTTTTTCGTCAGAAAAGTAAAGCCCATTTTTTAATTTTTGATCATGGTTTCCTATTTTGACTTTGCTATGTTTTATCACTTTTATTTGATCCCAGAAGCTTCGCAAATTTGCTTCTTGAGCTGTGAAATGTATATAATATTGTGTACATTTTTTTGTTTACAGGTCTAATATAGCTTCAGCTTTTTAGAATGATACTACTTTACGAATTTTTTTCTAGATAGATAGATATTGGAAGATTCGAATGAGTAATAAGAAGTGCCAATGGAAGATCTAGAAGCACTCAACAATATTGCATTAAGTTGTATAACAGGGTTGATAGCTGTTCCAATGATGGGAAAATTACTATAATGCAGTTTTTGTTTAGGTCTTGAATAAATGGGCTTTAGCATTGAACAGTGCTATTATGTTCTTTTGGTTTAGAGTGTGTGCATTTATGCAATCAGGATAAAAAGGTTGAATGCTTGCTAGATGGCATGTTGAAGGAAGCCCTAAAGATGATCTTCTTCTTCATAAAAATGGAAAGAGAATAATAAGTTTTGTCTATATAAGCTGGTGAGAGGTGATGTCATGGAACTTTTGGAGATTTGTTCTAGTATCTCATGTAATCACTGCATGTTTGGACTTTGGAGGCTCTGAGGAAAACTAAGGTATCATGCATTAAGGTGGTCAGTTGATAGTGATAGTATGGAATCATACATTTTCTTACCTTCACTGCAAATATCCCATCACAATGCCATTGCATATGAGTTTCCAATTTAACCAATGCTGATTATTATCAGTATTTCCATATGCCAGACTAGCACACACAACTTGCACAAATTAGTTCCAGCGAGGAGTGGTATGCAGGGGACCCATTTTTCCATGGTTGTTGTTTTCATCAGGGAAGTGCCACATAGAGTATAGCTTAAAACATAGGCTATTGTCTCATTAATCGAAAGCATGAAGGACTCAGGGAAACAAAGAGAACCTCACAAAAATCTGAATGTTCGATAGATGCATCGTAACAGTAGGAAAGATTGTTGAACATGTTAAAGAAGGTTGGATTGATCACAAAGGGCATAGTATATGAGAACCTGTTTGACCTTTAGGATCTGCTTGTTTTTGTTTGGAGACTAAGAGAGCAGAGTCTTACAATGGGTTTATGACAGTTTAAGCTTTAAAGTAGATCCAGTTTATATTTATGTTGAAAAGCTCAGTGTCATGCTATGGTGAGACTAACCAACTGAGCACTATATTAAATGATCTGTGTATCCAATTTAGCTGTTATAGGCAATGACTTCAAACCAAAACTGTCATTCATCTCATTATTATTGCTTTCCAAACTGAACCAATAAATATTTGTGTTATGTAATAGTGGTGTCCCATGACTTGCTAAATGCTAGCCTGATTGATAAAAAATGTTGTGTCATCAGTCCAGAGCCCACCTGTGTTTAGCCAAAAATAAGGTTTAGAACGGGTGCAGCATAGCATTCTTGACAGTATCTGGAGTACTTCCTATTGTAATTTGCAAGATTCTGGTTGTTTGTAGCTTCTAATATGTACCTTACCTGTTATATATCCTTTTCCTCGAGAGGCAATGATTTTTAAATTTTTTTTATAACATATTGTAATTTTATCATCTTTCTTCTGCTATTATCTTTGGTATTGTAATTTTGTTTTTGTATGTGTATACATCCACATGCAACAGACATTTATATTGATCTACTTTAGCTCCATTTTCTATTCTCAGACCTGGCATAGTTTTCTGTTTTTTTGGATGAACTTGTTGTCTTCGAGAGAAGGTAGCCCTTTCCTTCTCTGATAATTTACTGAATTGAAAAAATACTTTTGGATAATGTCAAGCTTTTGCAACAAAGTAATATCTAGTGGTTCGCCCAGCAGACTTAGGATATGCCAGATTCTTGTGAAAAATTAGCACATGGAGAATCTGTTTTTGAGTTCACTACTCTAAGGTTATACTGTGATATTTGTCTGTTAGTGCTTGTCTCATAACTAAATCATATGCAGAGCTGATCACAATCTGCAAGATTTGAGAGCAAAGATATTTCCTCTCAAGAAAACAAAGGCTGGAGCTCCTGATACAGTTCCTTCCATTGAAGTGCCTGTTAAAAGAAAAGAAATATCTCTTTCTTCATTGGTGGTGAACAGTCCTCGAATAGCTACACAAACTGGTCTGACAGGAAGGCGAAAAAAAGTAGTTGGCAGTAGGGCTGCCACAATTCATGGACGGAATCCTGCTACTGGTGAATTCAATAAACATGAGAATGATATTGTTGATAAGTCGGCCAAAAAGTCAAGCTCAAATGGGAATCCAAGCAGGCTGATCCCAAGCAGAAAACAGGTTAAAGACATGATATTATATTCTTCCTTTTCTGGCTAACCAAGCCACAAGTGGTCTTTTGTTTAGATTCTTTTCCTTTCAAGAATTATGTTCACTTATAATTCGAAAAACATTTTCAGGCTTCTTCGGGTGCCGAGATATCCAACAACCTTGCTAATAAAAATATAGAGAATGGTGGAAAACCCCTTGTGGATAAGGCAGAGCTTTGGAAACCCTTAAATTGTTTGGTTGAAGCCGCAAATAGAACAAAGTCTTTTAGGTCCAGCCCACACAAATCTGTTATTAAGGCAGAGGAAAAAAATGTTTCTGATAGTGAAGTAAATATTAACAAAACCAGGGTTGAGGAACATATTCATAAGTCCAAAGTAAAAGATGAGAACTTTGACAATGTTAAAATGCCTCCAATGACAGCAAAGGCCAGAAGGATAAAGGGAGTCGGCCAGAAAAGGAGGAAACTTGCGAACTCCATTCAAATGTTGCCTGATGCTGCAAATGCTCAAAGTGATAGGAGGATAACTCCGTTGTGGTTTTCCTTAGTTGCTTCTTTTGACCAGTTATGTTGCTTGACTCTTGGCAATTGTGTCATTATCTGCCTGACACATGCTTTTGTTATATAGTTGTGCTTGTACTTATCTCATGTGAAATGGTTTCAGGACAGGAGATTCCTCATTGCCCCAGATATCAACTAGTTATTTAAGGATAAAGTGAGTCGTGTTTTATTATCATGCAAACATGCTTTTTTAAAATTCCTTTTCAACATTTTTAAAATTGTGTTGGAATGGAGCTGTAGTTTCATTACTAATGTAAATATTTGCCTAGTCTTTTTTGTGAATATTTAAGTTGTAAGAAAGAACAGAGTGAGAAAATAAACAATCAATTTACCTGATCAATTAATGGTGTATATAATTACAATTTACTGGTGGCATGCATGATTTACATAATTAATCCATGAAATGGGCAACAGTTTTAGCTGTATCTACAGATACTAGTTGGTTATATGCGCAAGTGGCTAAGTCAGTTCTGCTTGGTTGTCTGATGGTCTTTTTTGACTAAATAACAAGTAAACTTATAACCTTAACTTATTATTTGTTTGGTTTGCTGATACTATGAAACAACATGAATAACTTGTCAAAATTAATAGAAACATGAATGAATAGATAGCAAGTAATCCATAATTCCATATTACCTCAAGAAAGAAGCACTACATGCAGTTAATATATCTCCACGAAGTTACACATGTGGTTAATATATTTCCACAGAGAATTACCTTGAAGATTGTAAAGCAGACTGAAAAAAAAAGTTCATCAGTGTACTAAAGTGCTGAGTTGGTAAGAACCCCAAGAGGATAGACACTTTGGCTCGGGCTTACTGTGGTTACTTCAATGAGATGGCTTGGTACAGTTGAAAATTCTCTTCCACTGAAGTGCAAAATATTTGTACCATATTTTGAGTATGATACTATAATGGGCGCCATGAAGTCTAGAGAACATATGAGTCACATTAAGTCAATTGTGTTTTGACTAAAGTCATTTCTAATTCTATTATTTCTCCAATGTTGTCTCATGTCTGTTGATCCTTCAATCAAATTTTATGCGGGGTCTTTAATCATCTAGTTTATTAATTTTCTATTGTTCTTTCCTTTTTGTTTGATCATAGAGATGGCAATGTGCCAGTTTCATACATTCAAAAGTACCTCGTCGTGAAGCTTAATCTTGTCAGTGAAGCCGAGGTGAGTTTCTCTCAAAAATAAATAAATACTACTTTGTGTATTGCACAAAAGTGACATTCATGAAATCATGAGATATTATTCTACTAAGTTGTGCTTGCTTGTAGCAATCATAGAAATTTTGACAGCGTGCTTCAAAGAAAATGCATTTGCAGAGAGCCATTTGCAATAGACAATAAATAATCCCTTTGATGCAGCACAAAAAGAGAATGAAGTAAATCTAGTTTACTTCTATAGTTATGTCCATTTTCTGCAATCTTCAACAAATTGTCAAGCAACTGCAGACATTAAAAAATATTCTGAATAGGATAAAGATAATAGTACAATAAACTGAAATATTTAGAAGTTTTCCTTTTAGCTGCAGTTTGTTCTTGGAGCCAATTTGCATGGTAAATATTTGCTGGCAGAAACATCCAGTATTTTTATGGTTAGGTTATTGAAAAAATCAATTATTTAAAGTTCCAAAATTTGAGCTCAAAATTGAAAAAATGTATTATTTTGTTTATGTACTTACACTTCATGGTTGTTACAGGGGAAGCTAGAATTGCTGGCTATTATTTGTTTCCTTTTGGTTTCTTTGCATTTCTTTATGCAAAGTTCTAAACACCACTACTAGTATCCATATTGGAATATTGTTGATACAGTATGTTTCAACAAGTATGGTATGCATGCTATGATATCCCTTGCTGCACAGTGAAGAAAAAAAAAACAATATTTAATGTGTCAGTACAAGAGTGACACTGATATATTAGACCGTTCAATAAAAATCTATTCATAGATGGACTGCTGCAATGATATCTCATTGCATTTATTTACAAGGATGGGTTCTTTTACTGAATGCCTAAAGTCGGAAGGCATGACTTTATATGATTCTGAGCTGTTGCAAACCTTCTCTGCTTCTTTTAAGATCAGCTGTTGAAAATTTTCGATAGATACTGACATTCTATCCCCATACTTGCTGCTCTATGTTGCTGCCAGCATACATAGTTAAGGATATCACCCAGCCTGTGGCTTTAGATATTGCTCTTGCATTCTAGTGCTATCATCTTTTCCCCTGATTCTTCCTTTTCATATTTGTGTTCTAGATCTTGTGCTTCTTATGGAAACATGACCTATCAATTTACAGTTATGTCTAACCAAAGATTCTTGTAATCTTGAGATGCTAAGTCACATATTTCAGTATGTTTATGTAAACAAATTGCGTGCAGCAAGAAAGCACCTTGTTTCATTTCCTCCTTGAAGATCCCAGTTCTGGTAACTTTTGACTGCAAACAAGCAGCATGCTTGCATTTGAGTGATGGTATCGGTACATTTTCTAGGTGAATTTTGAGTAACCAGCCCATTTATAGCCCATAATTAGGTGTCACTGGGCTTTACTTATTTTCCACTTAGATTTGTTCCTTTATGATTTGTTGGTAACCGATGTTCTATTTTATGATATTCCTATATACAAACTGGCAATTCAAGCTAATTCATCCTCAGAACATTTTCCAATTCCGAACTTTTTTTGACATTCATGTCTCAAACATAGTGGGCGAGCTCTTTCTATTTGCTTCAGTTCAGGTGAAGCTACTTGGTTATTGTCACCAATCCTTGATTGGTGAAGTGTTCAGTCTCTGTCAAAGACATATGGATGAAGAAGTAATGAGTTTGCAGATTATGGATGAAATGGAAAATGAGTCTTAAACTCCATTAGTCGGTAAGGCTGAACTTGTGGACCAAATACTCTGATTTTGAATCATCTGGGTGAGTTATATCCAATTAAAACTGAGTTGATTTGAGGGAATTATATGAAGATGTACACACACACACTCTTCAAAGCTCTTTGATGCAGATATGAATCATCTTTTTGTTTATATTTTTGACAGGTAGTCCATATCTCTACCTTATCTCACTCATTTTCCTTTCGTTAAATGCACCTATATTGACAGACATCTCTTGTAATTACTATGCCCAGATAGTTTCCTTGTGTTCAACTCTTGTGTTTACAGGTGGAAATCACATGTCGTGGCGAAATGGTGAGGCCCACGATGTCTCTGCACAGCTTAGTAAGACAGTGGTTGCAAGGGGGAATACCACAGAGGCTGCAGGCAGTTATTGGGACATCAGCCAAAGAATTCGTGGTAGTGCTAGGCTACAGGCGCTGCAGGCTTTCGGCCCAATGAATGCAAAGCAACAACAATCTCGAACAGTCTTTCAATCGAAATGTCCCTTGCCTGCTGATTCTTCGGCATTCAGGGGTGGTCAAATGGACCTCCCTCTTGCATCTGAGGTGCTTCTCATATGTTTGATCAGCCTCTTCTCTTTATAAATGTATGTGAGCAAATGTTTTACTTCATGAGAATGTATTCTTATTTGTATAACTTGTTCTATAAAAGTGGTGCTGTGTTACTGACCTTAACAGGAGGAACCACTTTGTCCTCAGTTTAGTGGTTATGGGGTACATATTAATATGCTCTCATCCTAGGTTTCAAGGAAAGGCAAAGCACTTGATTTAACTACTATTTGTCTGCATATTTCTGATGGAAGAGTGTGCATGCTTTAGAATTTTCTGTTCACCACTGCTTTCTTTTCTGCTCCAAAAGCAAGGAAAATGCATTGCCATTTTTGAATGCATTTTAAACAATTTATCATCTACATTGGGTACTTGGAAACTACAGGAGTCTGGAAAGCTTCTTTATCATAATGAGGTGATTAGTTGTTGCCATTCTCAATTATAGATTGAAATGGTTTGGAACATAACAAGGAAAGTTGAGCATGTTGATGTTATCATCTGTTGTCACAAAGTAGAAATAAACAGGAGGTTAAAATATTATATCTAATTCACATAAAATGGTTGCAGGTTTGTTACCAATTTTTTAGTAGATTCATTCCACATGTATATATAGACATATCTTTGTGTAAATAAAAAAGAGCTCTAGGGCTAGAAAATAAAATATCTTTGTCCACTCGTGCTACATAAAATATTTCTAACACTATTTCTAACACTTTTACATGATAGTAAAGCTTGTAAAGAGTATTAACATTATTTTTACTATTAAATAAGTGTAAGATATTAACTATAGATAAGGTAATTTATCAAAAAATTATTATTATTGGTTTTTTATCGGATGATATCTCTTATAATCATTGTCGCCTAGGGGCATCTTTTTTCCTATTTGGATAGAAATATTCACTCTTTGTGTTAAATGATATCAAAATTAAGATAGAATTTATTATTTTTGTTAAAATGGTGCTATCTGTTTGAATCAAAATTTTTAGACCCCTAACAGTTTTCCTCTTCCTCTTCCTTGGCTGCTTCCTTTTTCACCTTAGTCTTTTGTCTCTTCTATTGCTCTTCCCCTCTATCTTCCTTCTCCCCTTCTTCCTCCTCTAAAAATATTTTTAAAATCTTCCAAAACTGAGGCAAAAATATGAATAAGTATTATGATCATATATGGGTGCAGATATAAAAGTTTAAGATGCTTCTGATAAAGTTTTGTGAAATGCACTCAATTTTGAATTAAAATATATTCAAAAGCAAAATCTTGTATTGAATAGATTCTATATGAACAAGTATATTCAGTTCATTTGTGATTGTAACATGTCAACTTCTACCAAATGATCTCAAAATTTCATAATTCTAGTAGAACATGATTCCAACAAGGATTTTAATAGATTTTTTTGATAATTTTTGGATAATCAATTTTCATATTTGGCACTTTTTTTTAGTTGATTTCATAAATAAGTGTATTTTAGTTTGTTTTCAAGTATAACGGGTCAACTTCGATCAAACCATATTAAACTTTCATAATTATACTAGAACATAATTCTAACAAGGATTGCACTAGTTGTTTTAAATGTTATGATAAATTTAGAATAATTAATTATCTAATTTGGTATATATTTGTGTAGGCCTAGTGAACGAGTATATTGAGTTATTTTTCAAGTATTCACCAAATGTTCTCAAACTTTGAGAATTCCATTAGGATAGCATTCTAACAAGGTTTTTAGTAAGGTTTTTCTTTTGAATTTAGGATTATCAATTATCAAATGTGGTATATTTTTTTAGGCTATATGAACGAGTGTAATTTGATAATTATAGTAAGTTCCATAACAAGGATTTTTAGTATAGTATAATCTATTAGAACCGTATAGTAAGTTCATAACAAGGATTTTAGTAAGTTTTCACAATCTCAAACTTTCACAATCTATTAGAACCGGATCATACCAAAGATTTTAGTAATTTCTTTTAAAGATAATTATTTTACGAATTTGGCATGTTTTTAGTAGAATCTCTGCATAAGTGTATTTCAGTTCATTTTCAAGTGTACTAATTTTTCTAATAAAGATTGTACTATTTTTTATATTATGATAATTTTAGAATAAATCATTGTTGATTTAGTTCATTTTCAAGTGTAACTGATCAATTTCAATCAATTCATCTCAAAATTTTATTATTTTTAAGACCATAATTCTAAAAAGGATTATACTGGTTTTTTATATTATTATAAATTTAGATAACTGTTCTTCTGAATGAGTATAATTTAGTTTATTTTCAAGTTTAAAGGTGTCAACTTTTATCAAATGACCTCAAACTTACATAATCTTATTAGAACATGATTCTAATAAGGGTTTTAGTATAATTTTTACTATTTAATTATTATATTTTACATGTTTTTATATAGTTCTATGAATCATATTCAATTCATTTTTTAGTGTAACAGAGTCGATTTCAACCAAACCATCTCAAACTTTCACAATTCTACTATAACATAATTCTAACAAGAATTATACTAGTTTGTTAATCATTTTATGAGAAACTTAGAATAACTAATTGCCCAATTTGTTTGTTTTTTGGTAAGTTATGTGAACTGGTTTATTTTAGTTCATTTTCAATTGTAATAGATCAAATTCCATCAAATGGCCTCAAACTTTCACAACTCCACTCGAATTAAAAAATTCTAACAAGGATTTTAGTGGAGTTTTATTCTTTTTAATAATTTCAGAATAATTAATTATTAAATTCGACATGCTTTTGGTAGTTCATGTGAACGAATCTAATTCAGTTTATTTTTTAGTGTAATGGGTTAACTTTACTCAAACTATCTTAAACTTTCCCATTAGAGCATGACTATAATAAGGATTGTACTGTTTTTATTGTTTAATTTTATTATGAATTCCGGATAAGTTCGATTGTATTTTAGTTCATCATCTTTGAATGTAACATAGAAAACTTGGACAAAACCATTTCAAACATTCACAATTATACAGGAATATTAAATCAACAAGGATTGTACATTTTTTTTTCATTTTATGATAAATTTAAAATTATTTTTATAGAAATTTACATATTTTTTTGATATATTTCATGAATGAGGTATTTCAATTTATTTTTGAATATAATAATATATTTTTTGAAAATTTGAAAAGGATAGAGATAAGGAAAAAGAGAAGTAGAAGACAAATGATGAGTAGATAGAGAAGGAGAGTAAGGAGCCAGAGATTGAGGTAGAGAAGGAGAGGAGGACAACAAGACAGAGGCGAAGCAGGAGAAGAAGGTGAAAGAAAAGATGGAGTATGAAAGAGGAGGAGGATTTAAGAAATTTTGAATTGATTGACTGAATCGAAACTGTTTACATAATAACGAGGGTTAAACTAACATTTCATGTAAAAAATGATTACTGGCATCATTTGTTAATAGATTATTTATTTTTTTAAGATATTTTTTTCATTCATAAATTATTAATAGTTACTAAAAGTAAAAATACGACGAGATACAATAAAAGAGACAAGGGATATAGCGTTATCCCAAGAGTGGCTCAAGCCTCTAGTTTTGTTCGATTAGAATTTTGAGTTATGGGAGTGTAACTATATTGATAAAGTAACATGTGATGATGGTGCCAATGTTAAGAGAAGCTTGTGCAGGATTAACGAGACAATTCATGAATTATTATGACGCCGCTCAAATTATTGGATTTGATCATTCAATATAGCCAAATGCTGTATTAAATAGAGAATGACTGAACTTAATGGTTATGAAATAAGTTATTAAAGATCAGATAACTATGAAATCTCGTTACTTTGTTGAGAAAAATCTACCTCCCCAACCTGTATAAATAAGAAATATATCAATAAAATTTTCATCAATTTTTTATCATACTTTAGTTTCTCAATTTGGATGGTTTTGTGGAGGGACTGCTCCTCCTGGATCCATGAGATGCACAATCATTGTCATTGAAGTGAAAGTTCCTACTGAGGCAAAGCGACATTCGAAGAAGATGGGTTCTATGGAAGCAGAATGTTGATGAAATAAATTATCCATATATATAAATATAAATTTTAATATAAATGTGCAGTTTATAGAAATAAATACGAACAAAAATAACTTAATGAGGGATATATATGTACTTTGCCGAAGGAGTGGAAGAATTAGTTAGGTCATCGTCGGCAGACAGGTTCGGAGCCGCGTGTGGTTCGTCGAGCGAGGCATCGGTTCGAAAGATGCAGAAGGTAACCCTAACCTAACGCTTTTACTCTAGACGGATGTTGTCTTCCTCGAAGCTTTTAGCTTTCTGCCAAGAGCAACCGGAAGATATCTAAAAGACTTGATTTCGGTGCGGTTTCTAAGGGCGAAGGATCGGAGGCTCAAGTGACCTGGGAAGATCAGCAGAACATCAACAAGTTTGGGAGGTTGAACAACAGGTTCCACGAGCTCGACGACGAGATCAAAGTGGCCAAGGTGTGTGCGTGATTCCGTATCGGTCTCGCGTTTGTTTCATGTATCCCCTTTTGATTCAGTCCAGTTTCGATGTCGTTGTTGTGCAACTCATGCGTGTTTTGGTTCTTTAGATCGGTAAGAGGTCAAATATTCAATGCTTGTATTTTCCCCCTTTTTATAGTTTTTTCTCTTTTCATCACTAAAATTAACTAAATAGATCATTTTGCTCGCTTCGAAATGTTTAACTGTGTTGGATAGAGAAGAGCGCTAGTTTGATGCCTATTTTGGCTTATCTTTCTTTCATTCGGATACAACCAGCTTCCTGTTCGAGTTGATCTTTCAGCATCTTGTAACCTCGTAGTTCTTTGTTGCATGAAATTTATCTACACAATTGGCAATGATTTTCTCTATGCATACCAGTTGGCAAAGGTGGGGTTTCTTCTTGTCTGTCTCCCCTTCTTTTAGCGACGGTTAACCAATTAACAGGAGATTTTCTAAGCGAACATATGTTCATCGTGTTTTTAAGTTAAAATGAGGCCTTAGCAATTGGGTGAAGCTGTTCATTATGCTAAGATATATAAAAAAAACAGAAAATTATACGTCTTTTTGCTCATTATATGTCATTATTTTTAATAATTGAGTATAAATAATAAATGCTTGTTTAAGGCTGAAACTTATCTCGTGATTAGGGATATTATGGACAGACAAATGTTTTCAACTTGGTCGAATTGGTTGAAGGTCAAAAACTTTGGTTAAGGGTTCATTTGAGACAAAACTTATCCATAAAACTGTGATTGTATTAAGGTCTGCATAAAGAAGTTTTTTCTTTCATGTATTTGACAATCCATTTTTTGTCAAAAATCATTTGGTTGCAGCTCTTTGGTTTTTCATCTTCCAATGTTGGATAAATAAAAATTTCAAGGGAAGTAAGAAATGTGAAACATAATGATAGTAATATGTGAGTGACATAATTTGGAGAGAGCTCTGAAGTTAATCGTGGAGAAAAAGAGAACAAGCAATTGGTAATGGATGAACAAAATGTGCAAAATAAGTAACACTAGTTAGAGCATTCATGACTAATGATGTGTTGAATATCCATGATTCAGCATACATACTTCTGTTGCTTTTATATCGATCTTTTAGTCTTTGGTGTCTACTTTTGCTTTTTCATCATATATTTTGAGCACATAGAGGAATGGGGTTTAACTCTTTTTCTCGATTTATTTTCATTCACCACTCTTTGATTCTAACAAAGCATTCTAGAAATTGTAGTGGTTCTTGAGATTCTTTCAAAATGTGTTTAAATACTTGGTGCATTGTCATTTTCCTCCTCTGTAAGCAAAACCTAACCCCCATCCTAGAAGGCATGTATTGCATGTAATTTCCTAGCTCAGAAATAATTTCTTAGATTACCTCCTGAAATCTGCTTCTAGCTCAAGTTTCTGAATCTTCAATATTTCTACAAGGACACATATGGTATCTTGTGACGTATACTTCATCTATCCATCATATACATTAAATACCTTATAGGAGTAAGTAAATGAGTCTTGTATAGTCCCTTTCCCTTAGCATATCTGTATAAGGTGATTGAGTATCTTGCTTCTTTTTATTTCTGTATTCTAGTGATCATAGATGTAAGCTTCTTTATCTCCAAGTAAAAAAGGTATTTGTTTTATAACATCTTTTCCAATAGCAAAACTTTGACATAGTTTACGTTCTCCTGGAACCTAGCTATATATTCTTTTATGTTAAATAGATACAAAGCAGAGTTGCAGCTGATTCTACAAGAATCTTATAGTCATGTTTGTCCTACCAAATGTCAGTACGAAAAGCCTAAGTTTCACGACTATGGGATTGTAAGATATCTACCTAGAGTCTAATGAATTAAAAGACTTCTCTTAGCAACATATATAGTATGATATTCTACTTTCCATGAGAAATTTGTAGTCACATAATTAGTTACGACTTGGAGTCAGTTTCTTAGAATGCTCCATCTCATCATATTTTGCCCTATGCAGTCAAGGAAATAGGGATGGCTGTTAGCCAACATCCTATTGAAATCATTATATGCTTTTTCTTGAAAGGAACTTGCTAGTGGAGCTCCAATACTTTTTTTAAATTTTGCTTCAGGGGTACTAACCCCTATCTTCTGGACTCAATCGAGAACTTTAGGGATATCAGTTGGTATGATTGCTTATCAAGAAGGATACCATTCTGAATTATAACAATATATATTTATCCTCCAGTTCTCCCTTTGGAAAAAAGGAAAAGAAGAAAATGTTGAACTGCCATGTTCTAACAAGTGGTATAACATCAATATCGACGTAACCATCTGGACTATCACTTGTCAGATGTGTTTATGAATGAATTCAAGGGTGTCCACCTGCCCTAAGCCGCTCTGATGAAAGTCTATTTCTAGGTATTAAATTTATTTTATCTTGGAAAAAAATTAGTGTCCAAGTTGAACAATGGTTGTCTATCTTCAGAGTTCAGCTTTAATGACGTTTGTATCATTTACAGTGGTAGATATTGGCTCTTAATGTAAAAACAGGTCATTCAAATTCTTTTGTACTTGTAGCAGCACATTTTGACTGGCAATTAGTTGAGAGATTCTAATAGAATGCTTACTTAAATATTATAGAAAGTCAACACTAGGCTAGAGTAGAGTTTAACTTCAGCATTATAATTGTCGTGTAAAATTTGAAGGATATAGTTTAGCACATAGAGGATTTTCATGACTTCTTGCTCTTGTTCCAATATTTGTGAAAACTCATTGGAATGTTAGCTGACATTATATTATGTAAAGTTTAACTGCTAGCAATTTCAAGCAACCTATGGGTTCTCGATGCTTATCAAACACTATTGTGCTATCAAAATGGCAACTAGCTAGCCCAAAATTGGTCCAGATTGGCTGCCCTTTTTTAGCTCAGGCAGATGAGAAACTGAATAAGTCCAACCTGACCTCAAGTATGATTGGGCTTGGGTAAAGATCTCAGACTGAACTTTAAACAAGTTATTTTTTAGTTATTTATAATAATCTACTAGACCTAGGAACATAAGCCTTGCTGCTTAAGATCATTATTTTTGCAATTCACACATCAAAAAGCTTTGTTTCTAAAAATGCTCATAGGAAATGCAAAATTTGCACATCATGTTCTTCGTGTGAACAATTTTTGTTGCTTCTTTGTGGTAGGAAACAAATGAAAATTTGGAGGATGCCAGCAATGAGCTAATTTTATCTGATGAGGACATTGTGAGGTTCCAAATCGGGGAGGTGTTTGCTCATGTGCCACGTGAAGAAGTTGAAAACAGATTGGAAAAGATGAAGGAGGATGCCAGCAAGGAACTTGTAAGGCTAGAGGAAGAAAAGGAATCCATCCTTGCGCAGATGGCTGAACTGAAGAAGATATTGTATGGGAAGTTCAAGGACTCTATTAATTTGGAGGAAGATTAGTTGGGGCTGTGATGCTTTTTCCCATTCCTTAGATCTTTTTTTTTTTTTTTGCGATTCTCTACTCCGTATTGTGTGTGCACTCCTTGATGAATTGAAACCCAAAACATGGTACTCAAGCTTAGAGTGAGCTGTCAGAAATTTATTTTGATGGCTGCAAAAAGATCTCTGACCTTATGTGAAAGATCCTCACATGATCCAACATCTAGACATCTTTATTATGCAGAAGTTTTGCACATACAATCCTGAAACATTTATGTTTGGATATATACTACTGCAACTGTGATTGTATTTGTATTATCCCAGTTTATCTCACTTTCATATTAAGATAAAGTTAATAAATTAGTTATCTTATTAGATTGTGACAATTGATGTTAGAATCAAATTGGTATTGAGGCATGAGAGGTTCGAGTAGGAAAGAGTTATCGTATATGGGGTTAGAGGACATATCATAATATACATATCATAATATAGTCATTATTGGTTTATGTGTCATATGTATACAATATAGTCATTATTGGTTTACGTCTCACATGTATCGTACTAAGATTTGATTTTACGTTATGTTATGTCTCACATGTATCGCACTAGGACTTGATTTTACGTGAGGATATTAAGTTTTTAAGATGAGAAGATTGTAATATCTTAATTCATACTCACTTTCAAGTTAAGATTAAGATTAACTTATAAATATATGATAAATATATTATTATTAATTTTAACTTAAGTATCTTAGTTAATAGTTTGAGTTGAAGAAAGTTAACAGGTCAGTTATCAATCTGATCGAATTGTTACAGAAGCTATGTCAGTTGTAACACTATTTCAACTTTGATATAGATTATTTTTATTAAATAAGGAAATGTGATGATATAGTCATACTCTTCATTGAAAGATATCTCACACTACATAGAAACAAGCTACTGGCATCTACCTTCACTTGTATATGTACTCGGAAGAAACTTAAAGGAAGCCATTGACGCATATAGCTTCAGCATGAACATGAAATTAAAGGAAGCTGTTGTGTACGACTCTTCTCATCAGCATGAATTCTTTGAATACATCTGCCATGATACCAGTAGACCAGGAATGAGTATTTTGGATAGAAAAGTGACAAGGAATTAACTTTGGAAAATAGTTATATTTACTTGAATAAGTGTTTTAAAAAGAAAATACACGAACTCACGATAAAACTTAAATAAGATTGAAAAATAGCTCACCACCAAGTTAAAATCACAAAGGGATACAGAAAGTTCACAACTCCAAGAATTATAAACGATGATATAAAATTGAAAACAAAAGATTCACCACTCAAGGACGTATCTAAGAGATACAGAGTTTAAGGGAGTACTCCAAGAGAACTTCTATCAAAATATTATCAGTTTCTAAAGTACTTTTTAAGCCCTAAATATCAAAATAAGTACTAGTGCATGAAATAACCCTTTATGCATAGGATATTTTGAAATTAAATATTTTACCACTATTAACCAACTCCTTTAATACATTCCTTGGTCATAAAGAAAAGCACATTGAAACAGTTTTAACTTTGTACAAGAAATATGCTGATGAGATGTCATATTTGAGTGGGCTAAGTTGAAGTTTATGAGGCAACATTGTTGGTAAAAAAAAATATCATATCATCAGCAAGGTCCATATGAGAAGATTGTAGCAAATTAGACACTCCCATGTCAATCTCCCCTAGTTGAAAAAGACTTATCCTCAAGTCCTTGTTTGTTTCGTCAACATGATTGTGAAAAGGACTTAAATCAACAACATTAAATGTTAGGGACACTCCGTAATCTTCAAGTAGCTCGATCTTATAAGCATTTTTGTCAATTCTCTTAAGCACTTTGAATGGACCATCATCCTTTGGTTTCAATTTTCCAAATTTGTCCAACGGAAACCTCTTTTTCCTTAGATAAATCCAGACCAAATCACCAACATTAAACTCCATATGTTTTCTGTGTTTGTTGGTAGCTTTTATGTACCTCTCATTTTGCTTTTCTATATTTGCTTTAACACCCTCATGTAGCTTTTTTATCTACTTTACTCTCTTATCAACATCACCACTAAATTGTTTAGTTGTCGAATGAAGGACGAAATCCAAAGGACCAGCAGGCTTAGCACTATAAACAACCTCACAAGGACTCTTACCAATACTATGATGCATAAAACAATTGTAGGCAAACTCAATTTGTGAAAGAATGAGATCCCACTACTTAATATTCTTGCCAACATAGCTTCTAAGCAAATTTTTTAAGCTTCTGTTCGTTACCTCAGTTTGCCTATCGATTTGTGGATGATGCGAGCTGCTGAAATTCAAAGAAGTACGTAGCTTCCTCCAAAAAGTTCTCCAAAAATGACTAAGAAATTTAGAATCTCGATCAAACATCATAGTTCTTAGAATACCATGCAATTTAACAATCTTCTTCAAATACAAATCAACAAAAGATGCATCATTCGATTTATTACAGAGAACAAAGTGAGACATTTTTGAAAATCTATCAACAACAACCATGATAGAATCCTTGTTCCTTTGAGTTCTTGGCACTCCCAAAACGAAATCAAGACTCACATCCTCCCATGGAGCATTTGGTACAGGTAATGGAGTGTACAATCCAAAATTTTGACTTCTTGATTTTGCCAAATGACACACTTGGCATTGCTTTATATGTCTCTCCACGTCTCTAAACATCTTAGGCCAATAGAAGTTTGATTGAACAAGAACTAGAGTCTTATCTCTACCAAAATGACCACCCAAAACACCACCGTGAGCTTCAGCTAGAATTACTTGTCTCAAAGAACAAGATGGAATACATAAAGCATTAGCTCGAAAAAGAAAACCATCAAAGATAGAAAATTGTTGAAAGGAACCTGATTTGTAATTCTTCCATATTGAGCCGAAATCCACATCATTCTCATAGAGATATTTGATTGTTTCAAATTTAACCACTTTGACTTTCATTGTTGATAATAAAGAATGCTTTCTGCTCAACGCGTCAACAATTATATTTTGAACACTATATTTATACTTGATTGTAAAGTTATAAGATTGCAAAAAATCCACCCAAGCTGCATGCCTCTTGTTTAGCTTGTGTTGGTGATTAATGAACTTTAATGCCTCATGATTAGAATATAGGACAAATGGTACTGCCCGTTACCGGGCGGTAAGTACCGGTTTTCGATTGTAGCACTGTAGTAGTACACTGTAGCACTGTAAACAGTATACCGTAGCACTGTAAACAGTGCAATGCAGCACTGTAGCAGTATATTATATCACTGCATTGTAGCACTACTAGAGTGCTAATAAAACTCCTTGTCATAGGTAGAATATTTCTATCTCGTATCATTCGGCTTTTTACTAAAAAATGTAATGGGCTTTCCGTCTTGACTCATAAGAGCATAAATTCCCACATTAGATGCATCACATTCAACCTCAAACACATTGTCAAAATTTGGTATAACTAAGATAGAAGCTTCGGTCATCTTTCTTTTTAAAAGCTCAAAAGCATTATTAGCCTCACTAGTCCATTTGAATTTATCACATTTCAGACATTCGGTGATTGAAGCGACAATAGAGCTGAAACCCTTGATGAATCTTTTGTAAAAGGAAGTTAAGCCATGGAAACTCCTCACATCATGTAATGAAGCAGGTGTTGGCCAATTGAGAATAGCTTCTACCTTACTTTGATCCATCATGATTCCATCTTTTGAAACAACACTAGAAGTAAAGTCACACTTCTTTAGATTAGCATAAAGCTTTTGTTGCCTCAAACTAAGAAAGATCTCTTTCAGATGATTCATATGCTCCTCTTCGCTTTTGTTGTACACCAATATATCATCAAAGTAAACTATAACAAATATTCCAATGCATGGCTTAAGTATGTGATTCATAAATATCATAAAAGTGCTTGGAGCATTAGATAGCCCAAATAGCAAGGTCTGCCGTATCAATGTGTACCGCCCGGTACGGGCGGTACGTACCGGTCCGACAGGTTACCGGTACGCGAACTGCCCGTTACCGGGCGGTAAGTACCGGTTTTCGATTGTAGCACTGTAGTAGTACACTGTAGCACTGTAAACAGTATACCGTAGCACTGTAAACAGTGCAATGCAGCACTGTAGCAGTATATTATATCACTGCATTGTAGCACTACTAGAGTGCTAGGTACACCCGTACCGTACCGTACCAAGCCCAAGTCGAAACTCCGGTACGGTACGGTATTGCGGACCTTGCCAAATAGCATAACCAACCATTCATATAAATTTTCTCTAGTTTTAAATGATGTTTTCCACTCATTTTCGGGCCTCATTCTTATTTAGTAATAGCCACTCCTTAAATTAATTTTGGAGAAAATATAAGCACCACACAATTGATCAAGTAAATCATCTAATCTTGGAATAGAAAAACGATAGTCTATTGTGATTTTGTTGATGATACAATTATCTACACACATTCTCTAAGAACCATCCTTCTTAGGCACCAACAAGGCTGGAACCACATAAGGACTCATGCTCTCCCAAATTAACCCCCTTTTCAATAATTCATTAACTTGCCTTTGAAGTTCTTTATAATCCTTGGGACTCATTCTGTATGCTGCCTTATTAGGTAGAATAGCCTTTGGAATAAGATCAATGTGATGTTGGATGTCTCTCAAAGGTGGAAGGCCATGTGGAATCTCTTCCGGTATAACATCTTGAAATTCCTCTAGGATTGGTTTCATGATTGCTGGTGTCTCCTTATGTTATTCATTCTCCTCTACTACCACTAGGGCTAAAACATGACCACCCTTGTCTAATTCACCTTTGTAGTCACCATAGAACATAAAAGTGCTAACTTCCTTCTTTGGTGCACTGATTTTGGAAGGTTGTAATGGAGCTAAGATAATTTTCTTTTTATTCACCTTAAAAGAATAAGTATATTTGTAGTCGTCATACAATACCCTTCTATCATAATGCCAAAGTCTTCCCAATAGTAAATGACAAGCATCCATAAGAGCAACATCACACCATACTTCGTCTTTATAATACTTGCCAATAGAAAATGAAACTAAACATCTTTTAGTTACTTTGATGTCATTTCCTTTTTGCAACCAACGTAATTGGTATAGATGTGAATGAGGGATTGTGTCCAATTTTAACTTTTGCACCATCTCCAAAGATACCACGTTCTTAAAACTACTACTATCGATGATCACTAAGTACACTTTAAATAACCTCTTCCTCATCTTTATCGTATTTTGGTTCATCGTCAGCTTCATCTACTCTATCACTATGATCTTCAACCAAAATTACAATCCTCCTATTTGGACAATATGAAGTAATATACTCAAAACCATGACACTTGAAGCATTTTCGACCACTTGGGGTAGAAGAATTAGATTTTTTTTTGCTACCAGCAAATTCTTCACCCTTTTCTTGCACCTTCGATATCACATTGCTTTGGATAGTAGGTTTAAAATTTCCTCCTTTTGTATAGCCTTCTTTTGAACCATACCGAGAACTCTTTTCAAACTTCTATTGCTTTTCAACTTTTAATGTCATCTTTCTCACATCATTTAAAGACCAATACGGCTATAGTTGAATAACTTTAGCAATCTCATACTTCAGACCTCCTAAGAATCTTACAATGGTTTGCTCTTCTGGTTTCATAAGCTCTCTTTTTAACATTAGATTATCGAATTCTGCTATATACTCTTCCACATTAAGATTTTTTTGCTTAAAATCATGGATTTTGAGAAATATCTCTTGCCAATAACTGTTAGGTAAATATTTTCTCTCCAACTCCCTTTTCATTTTTTCCCATGTCACGATTTTACTCTTCCCCTCACGTTCTTTTTGTTTCTTCATATTTTTCCACCAAAAAGATACATTCTGCCTAAGTTTAAGTGACATAAGTTTTACCTTCTTTTGTTCTGGTGGTTCATGAAAATCGAAAATTCTTTCCACTATATTAAGCCAATCAATAAAGTCATCAATATTAATTTTACCTTCAAACTCTGGAATATCCAATCTTGGGTTATATTTGTTCTACCACTCATCTTGGACTCCATGTCTTGCCCGAAATCTTCTCGACTCCTTTGGGTGAGGAGGTGAATCATCATCATAAGTAAATTCATGGATATTATTTTCATGCTGGTTGTAAATGGGGAGGGGGGTATAAAGCATGAAAATATATGAACTCACAATAAAACAGAATAGATTTTCTATTGAAATACTCAATCTTGGGTTATATTTTCATGCTGATTGTGAATCATCATCAAAATCTTCTCAACTCCATTCCGCCTTGCCATAATATCTAACCTTTAGCTTTGATACCGAGGGCGATGCAAAATGGGGAGGGGGGGTATAAAGCAAAATAGATTTTGATAGAAAATCGAAAGTAGAACTGTATTTGCAGGAATAAGTATTTCAGATAGAAAAGTCACATTAGACAAGCAACAAACTCTCGAAGAAAAGTCACAGTATAATTGTATTTACTTGAATGAGTGTTTTGTAAAGAAAATACATGAATTCACAATAAAACTTAAATAAGATTGAAAAATAGCTCACCATCAAGTTAAAATCATAAAGCAATACAAAAAATTCACCACCCCAAGGATTATAAACGAGGATACATAACTGAAAACAAAAGATTCACCACTCAAGGACACATCCAAGAGATACAGAGTTTAAGGGAGTACTCGAAGAGAGCTTCTGTCAAAATATCATCAGTTTCTAAAGTACTTTCTAAGCCCTAAACACCAAAATAAGTACTAGTGCATAAAACAACCCTTATGAAGAATTTCGAAATTAAGTGTTTTACATCTGCTAACCAACTCCTTTAATGCATTCCTTGGTCACGAAGAAAAGTACATTGAAATAATTTTAACTTCGTGTAAGGAATATGTTGATGAGTTGTCATATTTGAGTAGGTTGAGTTGAAGATTATAAGATAATATCGTTGGCTGAAAAAAATATCATATCATCAATAATGTCCATATGAGCATATTGTGCTCCCGTGTCATGCCACAATAAATTTCAGACAGACTTCAGTTTCTTCATTGTTAATAGCAAAAAAATTATTGAAAGTAGATACGAAATTATAACTAATACATGCATTGTTTTTTTACAATAAGCTTTGGCACAATGAGATCTGGTGGTTATATTTTTAAGTGATGGAGGATTGAGTCATGAAAATAATTTTTTTATTTATAGAGATGAGAGTACGTAGATTAATTTGTAGGGTCATGCTTATGTATTAGTTTCAAGGAGAATCCCTAAATCCACTATATTTAACTTTTAATTCTAATTGAGTTCTTACATACGGAACTAATTGGATTTAAGATAGTTCGAAGCCACGAGAAATTATCTTTTTAGAAAAAATAAAAAATTATTACCACAAAATGCTTATATACAAACTTGAATACTCATTGATTATACAACAATGTTTTATGCCTCAATAATGTGGATTGTTTTTTTCTACTTGAATTTCTAAGTCAAATGCTAACATAATCCACCAATGAGTTAGAATTTACTTAGATTCCTCCGAGAGTTTGAATCATGTTAGAACTTCAAAAATATTTATCAATCCTAACCATCTCTTCCTTGACGAATATTTTATTTACTTTTGTACCTATTGAAAAGAAAATATTTTTGCTTTGAGTTACTTCCTCTCTCAAAATAGTTGAATCTTTTATCATCAAATCTTTTGAGCCTTGATACCATCTTAGGTGAAAGAAAAACTAAAAACTAAAAAAAAATATAAATCAATAATTAAGATAATATAAAAAAAATTAATACAAGATTAATGTGGTTCGATAAGCAATTCCATCTACAACCAAAAAGAAATGAAATTAAAATGTTCACTTCTGAGATCAATTACAAGATTTTTTAGTTACAAACCTTACTCAAACATAAATCCCCTCGTATATTCTCTTAAATAAACTTTGAATAATTTAAACTTTTTTTCCCTCTCTATAGAATTTTCAAAGAACACCCACCTTAGAGAAAAATTCTAAGAGCACAGAAAGTATCACCCTAATTTTGTATTATCTCTATCAAAACTTAAAGATACACAAGTTATTTATAGCAATAAGTCTTGATTCACTAAGAACTCCTAATTCTAATTCTAATTCAGATCATCATCTTAATCTACTGAGTAGTTAGATTTTGAATCCTCATATATATATATATATATATATATATATATATACTTCAATTATTTCACTTGGTCATCATTTTTTTAGCTGAACTGGAACAAACAAAGCTGCATTACTCCATGGGCACTGTTTCAAGGAAAGGAAGAATATGAACACATTTCAAGAGATGTTACAGGGAAGCTAACAGCTCCAAAAGCTGCAATGGCTAATGAAAAAGAAAATTTTGCTCACCAATTCCAAAGAGAGGTCACTGATTGAGCAACACATGAGGAACATGCAATTTCATCACTGATATAGTGAATAAAAACTTTATCGAAACCTTTTTACAGATCAATGAAAAAATAAGACAATTCCAATGGTGAGAGAATTGAGAAGTGGCTGACAAAACCAGTCAGATTGAGACTACCTGATACATGACATCCAACCACAAATTCTCAACCTCAGCAAGTGCACCACTGGTTTCGGATAATAGGATGTAAATCCTTGGACATTATTAGCAACTTTCTCAGTAATCTATTTCTTTGATAGATGAAACAAACTCAGATTTCTTGCCTCCCCTCACAAAATCTTCTGCTCTGTGACATGTCATGCAAAGCTAGAAGAGTAACCATAACATTTAAGATATTGCAATGCAAGCTATCATCATGTTGGTTAGAACATCTCATCGGTACATTTATGAATGTGCTAGCTATTTTATGATAGCAAAACTTATTTTTGTGAAGCATATTTTGTTCTTTTGGATTTAGAGACCTCAGTTGTTATGGAGCAATAGAGCTGCAATCTTCATTATTGTTCATTGCCTTTTGGTGTTATTTTTATGTTGTGAAAGGATAATGCTAAGATGTACAGAACATGGAAATTTAGGTTTGAAGATTATTCATTTGAACACAACAAATGATAATGATATTTTCCACTTTAAACGATCATATCTTTGGACTATAAACACATGGTTATTTAAGTATTACAGTGCCATGCAGACACATTGTGACATAAAGTGCTCCATAATGACTGATTGATGACTACATCAATTCAGTTTAGCACATACTGTAGACTACAATTTTCTCAATTTCTAGTAAATATTTGGTAATTATCACATATATTAAAGGAAAAGAATTCAATCCATGCTTACACAAGCATGCAACTTATCTGAAGGATGTGCGAGTTATATAACCTTTGAAGACATCTAAGTCCATCAATTCTTAACCAAATATTGTGATTCCAAATTCCACATATCCCTCTTCTTAGTTACTACCGTCTGCACTCACAGACATCGATTAAAGCCTCCCACATTTTCCTCTGGAGCTCCGAATCTTAGAAAAGCTCACATGGAAAACCTACTCTAGACCATTGCTTCTTCAAAATTAAATTTCTCAGCGCTCCCTTGACGAATTAAGACGAGATTGGACTCATCGGAAAGCTATGATCCGAAGCTACAATCTGATTTGAACCTACTTGCATCCAACGACTATATCTCAAGTTATTCCCGTTTAAAATGAGAGGAGAAGCACACCAAGCCCACCGCACACCATTATCCCCTTCCGACTCCAAAGCTTCATCCTCGCCTCAAGATCTTGGCTTCTTTATGACCGTCGATTCTGGTATATCCAATGGCTATAGTTTGAAGCGGCGAGGGGGTATCGATCCGCGTGTGGCATCAGCGTACCAATCAGAACTCAGTATTCTCCATTCGTCCGCCTTATTTAAACTCCATCGCTCGCCATCGTATGCATCTCGCCTCCCTTCTGACTCTCTTCCTTCCATATACGCTTCGCTGCGCTCGAGCTCGGGAGACCTTCACGATGGCCACCGATGAGACCACTGATCCGAGACCGGCGGCGAAGTCGAAGAAGGCGAAGGCCCCCAAGGAGGCCAGGGCCAAGAAGGCTGCCGCCCCCAGGAAGCCCTCCGCCCATCCTCCCTACGCCGAGGTGAGGATCTTATCTTCTTGGAGCCTTAATTTGCTTTCGCTTGGCTCGTTTCCGTGGATCTGAAGCTGTTTTCTTTGGTGCTTTAGATGATCAAGGAGGCGATCACAACGCTCAAGGAGAGAACCGGGTCGAGCCCGTACGCCATCGGGAAGTTCATCGAGGACAAGCACAAGGCTCATCTCCCGTCCAACTTTCGAAAGATCCTCTTCCTCCAGCTGAAGAAGCTCGCCGCCGCCGGGAAGCTCACCAAGGTGAAGAGCTCCTACAAGCTCTCTACCATCGTGCACACCGCGCCGGCTGAGCCCAAGCCTGCGGCGGTCTCCAAGAAACCAGCCGCCGTACAGACGAAGCTCAAGGCTAAGGCGAAGCCTGCCGCTACCGCTTCGAAAACCAAGGCTAAGGTCGCTACCACTGCGAAGGCTAAATCCAAGCATGTAGCATCTACGGCCAAGCCCAAATCGAAGGCGGCCGCGGCGAAGCCGAGGGTCGCCCCGAAGCGCAAGTCCCCGGTGAAGCCCAAGCCCAGGCCGACGGCGCGGACGACCAAGGCCGCGAAGACCGCCGCGAAGGACTCCCCGGGGAAGAAGGCAGCAAAGAGAACGTCTAGGCCGAAGTCCGCCGCCGCGTTGAGGCGGTCGGCGCCCACGAAGAAGACGAAGCCAGCGGTGAAGAAAGCGGCGGCGGCGGCGGCCAAAAAGGCGAAAAAGTAGAAAAATTCTCTTTGTATGAGAAAATATCTCTGTGTTTGTTAATATTAATATTAATATATTTTTTTTTCCTCGCTTTACGCTACTTTAGGGAGGAGGTTAATTCGATGTAAAAAGGATGGTGTGGTTGGGGGAGGCTTGTGAGATAAGGATTTTAGCTTTTATAGTTTTAGTCATGGATTTTAAAATAATTTTTATATTTAAAAAAATATAATATATATATATATATTATTAAATTTAAATTAATAAATATTAAAATTTATTTATATTTATTGATTAAATGATATATGATTATTGATATAATGATATATGTAATTTAAGTTAAAAAAAAGAATTATTTTGTTAAGAAAGTGACGAAGATAGGTTAAAAGAGGTTGGAGAGACAAAAGTGGAAAGGTAGAGATGAAAGAGGTCAAAGAGAGACAAAAATAAAGAGGTAGAGGTAAAACAGGTCGGAGATGAAGGTAAGAGAAAGTTGGATTATTATAGATGTGGTAAGTGGGGAGGGGGATATAAGAGGATAAAGTAGGAGATGGTAAGGATGAAAATATTCAGAAGGAGAAAGAGGGATATGTCTTGCTAGTTGTTTGCTAGTTGTTTTTTATGATGGTTTCAGTTTTTTATATTTAAATTATATATATTATTATATTAATAATTTATTATAAATTAATATAATATATAAATTAAAAAATATATATATTATTTTAAAAATTAAATTATAAGAGCTTAAGTGGTTCATAATCAAAATCATATGGGTTAAAATATTTTTTTTTTAACTTAAATTATATATATTATTATATTAATAATTTATTATGAGATAGCATAAGAGGGATTTATATGTTATATTTTTTTAAAATATGAAGATTATTTTAGACACGAGTAAATTATAAGAATTTAAGAGTTTCATAATATTAGGTATATGTATTTCACAAGTTAATTATTTTATATTGCTTATTGTATATATTGTGATGTTCATAAATTTGTGCAATGAGAATTGGATCAAGATCACGATAATAAAATTGATTCGTATTTAAATACAGATCTTAGATAATTTTAGTTATAGGTCACTCGAGAGAGAAATCGAGATGACTGGATAGGCTGATGTATTGTATACTCATCTATATGATGGAGGTGGTTAGTCTCATAGCTGCTTGTGTGGGGACACTAAGAATATCGCACAAGTATTCATTGGAGAATGAGTTCATTGATTGATCCGCTTACAGAATGCTAGATGATTGATGATACCTCATTGTCAAACAACGATTCCATCGTCTCAGTGGTGTATATGATTTTTAGACTTGAGATATCAAGGATGTTCTATATGAGTACTCCACTCTTTGATACTAGACTTATAGACTTGGAAGTTTCAAATCTAGCATAACCGGTCATCGAGAGTGGCAGCCAACCTTATGAGGGTTATTGAGTGTCGATAAAAGATTATCTACTCTCAGTATCATGAGAGGAATATCTTATGCGTTTTTACTCAAGCAAATCTCTAGCCAAGATAATTTAGATTAAGAGAGAGAGTTCTTCGGGAGAATCCGATTAAAACAAGACTCGAGTAGAAACCGTATGTACTTGACAACACTATACCCGGAATACGATCTCTAGGATATTAGATGGATGAGAGATTATATATACATAGTAATTGAGGATAGACATATCCAATGGATTGGATTTCCTTTTATCATTTGGGAACTATGACATAATGGTTTAGTACGTCCGCAGTCGATAAGTGGAGTGAATTATTATAGAGATAATAATTCACTAAGTTAGAAGGAGTTTCGATAAGTATGACTTACGACCAGCTCGATATTGGGCATAGAGAGTCATGCACGGTAAGTGTTGCGATGAGTAGAGAATCAAATATAAGATATCCGTTGGAGCCCATATCTTATTGGATCCTATGTATGAAATCCAGTAAAAGCTAATGAGAGATTCTTGGGTAGAGACCTATTAATCTAAGAGGCTTGGGTAGTTGAATGAAGATCTAGTACCCAATAATGTATGATCCATTAGGGTTAAGTTGATAGGAGGCCTCTATAAATAGGAGGGAACCAAATGACCATAAACTAGACCCCTTTTAGCTGCCACATCCTATACTCCTCTTTTTCTCTTTTTCTTAGCTAGCAGCCCCTATTTGGGGCATGCGGACAGCAAGAAGGGCCAGTCCATTCTTGATTACGTGGTGCGCGTGAAGAGGAGATATGTGCAACGATTTAAGGAACATTGTCGTAGCCCCTACAATGTAGATCACCTTTGGAGAGGAGGATAGTTGACCTCCTTCATCCTCTCCCATAAATTTGTAGGATTTCAGAGATATATGATCTCCCTATGTAACACATATTCCGTGACTTTTTCGATTTTGCAGATTTTTGCGCATCAATCTTCGCACGATGATGAAACCTTCTTTTACGTGAAAAATTTTAAAATTTTATTTTATATTCATCTATTGTGCTCATGATATTATCCCAAGATTTCTTAATATATGGCTAAAACAACATGAGTTAAAGTGGGCCTTAACCCATTATTTTTTTTTTATAGTTGTCATCTTGGTTGTTTTATCGGGTGGGTTCAATGGGGCCCAATTATCTTACCGTGATTGTGATTGTGATTCTTCGATTTTCTTGTGACACGTGAAATATTTTTATGTAGAGCACGTTCGTGGGGGAGTTCCGTTGGAAGTTCCCGACATAGGTCATGACTTAGTAAGCGGTCATGAGTTCTATCATGGTATACATCACTTCCCTATCACGTTTATGAGTTCTATCGTGGTGTCTCGCGGATGGAAATATGTAACTAAGTGTCAATTTGGAATCCTGATTTTAGAATTTAAATTTTAGAAATTAGAATTGAGGAGTTGAATAGTTAGTTTTCTATTTCTTTAATAAAAATAATTTAAAATAAAAATATATTATATAAAAAATAGAATTATCGATTTAAATCGGAATCGTTGGTTTTAATTTAAAAAAAAAGTCAGAAATTATAACCAAACAATCGACACTCAGTTCTGGTTTGATTAAATTGATAGAGGTTGCACATATCACTTTCCACTGCCACGTCTCTAGTTGTGAATTAAATCGTGGTGTATTGTCTATGGATGAAGGGTTTCTTCCCCGCGAACCGACAGCTTGACATAATCCTCTCCTATGCACAGGGAGGCATCATTGTCGATCAATGGTGTAGGCATCGACTTGCATAATAAGGGTTTGGCACCGAGTCACAATTTGGTAGCGCAACGAAGAGTTTATGAGACTTTCATATTAGCCAAAGATAGTTGGCTGTATTTGACACATCCAGTAATTTCCTCGGAGAGCTGAGCTTCCTCACCCCAATTAATGGACGTGAGAAAAGGTAAGATTTAATTGCTGCCGGAGATAACTCCATCTCCATATAGAATACTCGCATTGGAAAAATGTATTATCGAAGGAATCGGCCTCATGCCCACAGTAATACTAAAACTTCTCTATGGCTGGTTGGAAGGCTTCCGCCAGTTCACGTCACTCATTCCCAAGTTTCAGTATCAACGAAATCAGCAAGCAATATTAATTATCATAATCGGACCTAATTAGATGGTCAGATTATTAATTTATCTGATTCAATTAGCGAATCAGATGCGTTGAAAAATCAGAATGAACCGATTGATTTTTAGATGATTCGCATGAATTACTCAATTTACGTTTTGTAATATGATAAACTATTACTTAAGTATTTTTAACTTATTTTATTTTTTTATTTAAGAGAACATTTATCTCGATCATAAAATTAGAGTTGACATGAGAAATAAATTAAAATTAATCTTATTTAATGTAATTACCACTCATGTCTGTAACTTGTTTTAAGGAGAGAGTTTTTCCCATTTTCACTTTGTTCCTTTTTTTTTTATTTCTCTTTCACTATTAAGGTTGATATTAGAATATCTTTTAATTCTTCATCGTATTTGTTGAAGAATTATCTCGGTTGTATCTTAGATAACTCTTCGACAATACTTGCACAAGGAATATCCTTACAATAATACTTGCACATCTTGGAGTTCCTTTTTTTAACTCTATATTTGAAATTTAACACATTTAAAACTTATTTTTGATTTAATCAGAGGATATTTTTTTTGTTTCATATTTTCAATAATAAATAAAAGATTAATACATTATGAAAATATCTTATTCATATTTTCAAGTCACATTTTCTTTTTCTAACATCAATTCTTTCATCCGTTCATAAGATCCATACATATTAAATCTCAAGATGCACCTCCAACCATAGAATAACCATACATGCTTTGATGAATGACCCATGAAGATGGGGGAGAAGGTGGGGTAAGCAAAGATTTAAAAACATTAGAGTTATTCATATCAAATTAAAAGAAAAACAATAACACGTGTATTTTAGACATTCCAAAGTACAAAAATATGGCACAACTCTATTTCTTCGTGTTCATTATCTACATATATTTCCTTTCCTTTTTTTTCTTTATAGTATACATATATCACATAACATAAACTTTTCATAATCCTTTTAGAAAATACATAGCATAAACTTTTCACAATCCTTTTATAAAATATATAACATAAATTTTAATATGTTATCCTAATAAAAAATATCCAATATATATTTTTTCTATAGTTCCACCGATAAGGCTACTACCAGATATCACTCCGAAGGTTTATCATCCTTGGAATATGTAATAAGGTTTACCATCCTTTGCAATTAAATTAATGAGAACTAATTTGAAAAAAAATATATATATATATATATATTAATATAACATTTACCATTCATCTTCATGATTATCTACTATAAACACATTTAATAATTTAATAATTTATGACAAACAAGAATATTTTATGATTAAAAAAAGGATAACAAATTAATAAATGCCACATTATCAAACCATGTCATGTTGTAAACGTTTAAGGACATTACTCGCAATTAAAGCAAAACATATAATAATTTATTTTACACAAACAATAAAAATACATGCTTACCTTGATTTTTGCTATTAAAAAACAATAATTAAAATTTTATTAAATTATAAAACATTTAAAGAAAACACCTATTTGCGTTGACAAGCCAACTTACCTGGGAATATCACCCTAATGCCAAGTGCCTACTTCTAATATCGAGTCGTCAAGGTTGGTTTCAAGCAAGTATTCTTTCTTCGTGCATCTCATCACAAGGACCACTGGTTGCATCCTCCATGCAGCTCACTCGTTTACAACCCCAGTCCTCTATGTTTGGCATAAATCCTCCATGAAGGCCTAACTTGGACAGCCAGGTGTAGCAGCCAATCGAGCAACCTCCATAACCTCGTCATCCTCTTACGAGTAAAGCCCTCTACGGTATGGTGTCCCAAGGTTGAGTCTCTCTCTCTCTCTCTCCAACCTTGCAGTGAATAGTGTGTAGCAGTCTCGTAGCAATCTTTGCGAGCATTCCAGCAACACAAGGAAGCCGGATAGCAGAAGGCAATAGAATATCAGAACCTTGCTCTTCTCGTGCCTCCAATAAATTAAGAAATAGTGTCACCATATTGAAATTAAACTTGTTTAGATATTATAAAAAGGTTTAATGTATCAAGAGTAGAAATAGACTAAATGCACAAACCAAATTGACTATTAATTCTTTAAAGAATTAAAAAAAAGATTTATTTTAAATATAATTAATGAAATATATCTATGTAGACTATATAAACCTTATATGTTGGATCATGAAGCATACGGAGCTTTTGAAGTTGTAGAAAATTTTGAAAGAAACATACAAGATTTAAAATGATAGATCTATCTCTTCTCCCTATCTATCTCAACACACCAACCCCCACTTTTACTTTTTTTTAACTCCAATGCAGTGCACCAACTACCTCATCCCAATAATTTTCATGGGTTAGAATCAATACTTTTCAATCCTTATATGCATCCAAGAATGTTGATTAGATTGAATTCGACCTAAATATCATTGATCGTGGCAAGAGAATCATTATATGACTCGTGCTAACCAATGATTTGCTACTACTATGGGTAAAAGAGGAGGAAAC
Organism: Musa itinerans; assembly: GCA_001649415.1. NCBI lineage: Eukaryota > Viridiplantae > Streptophyta > Magnoliopsida > Zingiberales > Musaceae > Musa > Musa itinerans. The sequence goes on along the minus strand of LVTN01000594.1, from coordinate 110,050 downwards.
AAAATATCTCTCTCGAGTAGGAGGATGGCAGGATGTAAGCAGCGATGGCTAGGGTTTTTCCTTCGAAGACCAATAACTAAAGGAATCCTAATATAATCATCCTCTTCCTAGATACGTCTTACCTCTCGATATAAATTTACACATTTATAGAGATAAAATAAGTCAAATGATTTTCTTTTTACAATTCATATTTTGTTAATTCATGATACCAACTAATTAATTGGTATCAAGTAAATTATATCAAACTAGTAATTCATAAAATTTGTACATTAATAAATACCAGCTAATCATGATTAAATGATTTAAACCATTGAGTGAGTAATAAATAAAATATTATCTTATAAAATTAGTACTAAATAAAATCAGTCAAATCAAGTCAAAGTATGATTAGATCTAGTCAAGAAGACCTGACTAACCAACCGGATATTGCAGTAATTAAGTTTAGGATACTTAGAATTACTGCTTCAACATAACGAGTGTTATTGATCCAACTATAATAAAAACTGGTAAACTCATCGAAGAAGACTCCATCGTAAATGGTAGAGCTTTCAAACTCATTATCATAATAGGAAGAGGAGGAAATATCAATTGCCAGAAGAGATCGATAGTAATCGGCTCAAAAAGATCAAGTAATTTGGCTCTATCTCAAGGGTCATTGATAATAATCTGGTAAACAAAAGATAGTTGGGCATTTGGGTTAAGAAATGTAGGCATTTTAGCAAAAGGAACATTAAAAAAATCAATTATCATCCAACATCGTATTGAGGTCTACCGCTTAACGCTTAATAGGGGACCAATAAGTGGACCATCCTTTATCAGGTGATATATTAAAAAAAAAAATCAATTATCATCCGACACTAAGGTTCATCGTATCGAGGTGTACCGCTCGACACGAGCGATACATACCAATATGATAGGGGACCAGTATGCGGATCGCCCTCTATCAGGTGGTACCCATTACGTGACCTCATATCATATGATACGAAGTCTGGACCAGTCGGTAATAGTCGAATTTTGATTATTGCTGATCAAGGGCTCAGATTTCCCTATTTCAAATAGTTGATTTGATTATTTGAATGATACAAAAGGGGTTTTAAACCATTTCGTCTACCATAGTCGTCTGTTCAACGTGCAAACGCAGAGGAGAAGACAATAGATCATTGTACCATTAGAAAGAATCGAGTTGAACAATAAAACACCTTCTTAATTGCATTCAACAACCCGCTTGATTTAAAAACATATAACAACGTGAACAATAGTACCTAGATCGATAATGGCAACAATGATGGGGAGTCAATGGTCTTGTCTACATAATTTTAGGGTGGTGCATAGACCAAGGAATAGTATTTTACATATGCCATCTAAGATTTAGATCATGGAGCTCAACGAGATACTAGTTAAGTTTATACACGAAAGGGAAAGAGGGAGACAGTGGATGATTTTAAGCAGATGCGATAGAGCCAACATGACATATACATAGAGTGAAGCTCATCGTATTCACAACCGTCATATTATGGAAAATCTTACAACCAATAGTAGTAAGATAATAATTAATCATACTTCTCCGAGCAGTAGTACAATAATCAATCTTATGATACGAAATAGTAGATTAGTTATGAAAGTAGAGGTTCTGACATTCTCCATGCTCTAGACCAATACATGTCATAATCATCCTTATCTTAAGAGCCACCTCAAATATATGTGATTCATGACAATCAGACTACAACTATGACCACATTGATACACCAGTGACATATGTTATATTAGTATACTATGTCATGAGATCAGGATTGGATCCGATAAACACATCAAATTGATATATAAATATATAGGATATACGACCTCGATCCATCGTCCATGAAGTCCCATCATTCTTTTTTATGGTAAAATCAGTTATATCTATTAATTGATTACTTTAGTCATTTCAATTTTAAATTTAAGTTATTTAAAAAGTAATTTAATATTTTATTTATTTTTAGATAATTCAATATTAATAGAAGGAATGTTCGAAACATACCATAAAATTACTCCGTAAATCTTAAAAAAGATATATCATTATTCTTTCCTAATTTAATTTTTTTAACTAAAATTATATTTATTTATAACTTAAAAATCATAATTTATTTTTTTATTTTAAAAAATAAAATTTAATAATTTTACTATACATCGGTATGCTCGGGTGTTCTGGCATATGGTACATTGGTACATCTCGATATGAATCATATCAATAACTGATCGATATATTGGTACCAATAATCTTATCCAACTCATTTGGTGAATCCAGATGTCATCCCCAGTTAATTAGGTGAATTCATATTTAAGATGGTATGAGTTTAGGAGTAAGTGCTGCACAAGCGTCGGCTATTCCTGGTGTGACGGAGGCTATGGATGCTGAGGCCTCCGATTCGTTTAGGCAAAGTAACGGTGCTCCAACCAAAGAGATGCTATGGGCAACCAAGAGATAATGAAAGTGAATGGAAGATTTCTATCGTGAATTCTTTTTTTTTTAATACTTTTATCTTAAAATTTTTAAATATTTTATTTACATAAATATTCTCAATTTATAATTTAATTCTAACATTCTTTCAACTCCTTTTGTACAAATTTTTTTTCCTTCCTATTTTTTTCCTACTCCTTCTCCCCCTCCTAACCGTGAAAGATTATAGGTAGGGATGCAACTTGGATTCCAACGTCAATACTGACAAGAATGATCGATCGTCAGATCAAATTAGTTATATGAAGTAATGATACTTGGTTGTAAAAATAAAGATATGATTAGTAATCCAAGAATTATATTTAGAAAAAAAAATATATATATATACATTTTATTATTTTTTTTAAGGTGACAAATGTCCAACAATCTCCTACAATTAGCTTTGAGTTGACTAAGAAGGTAATCCTATCAGCCTAGCAAATAAGATCTATTTACACATCAAGCACTGCAGCGCCACGTCAGTCCTTGGCCCCAGCGTTCACGAACGCCACGAACTCATCCATGGCCTTGTCCGAGCTCCCGCCCGCCCGCAGGGCCTCGGTCGCCGCGTCCCTCCACCGCCGCGAGTTCCTTATCATCTCCCCGCTCCTCTTCCCGTCCATCACCGCCCTCACGCAGCGTTCGATCTCCGCCCTCGTCACGACGCCCGTCTCCGCCCCCCTCGCCCGCACGCCCACCCCCCACACGTCCTCCACGTACTTCGCGTTCGTGGGCTGGTCCGTCCACAGCGGGAAGGCTACCATGGGCACCCCCAGCGACACCGCCTCCAGCGTCGAGTTCCACCCGCAGTGCGTCACGAAGCAGCCCAACGCTGGGTGGGCCAGGACCGCCAGCTGCGGGCTCCACCGCACCACCAGACCCCGCTCCGGCGGCGCCTTCGCAAACGCCCGCGGCAGCGTCTTCTCCACCGCGGCCCGCACCACCCACAAGAAGTGCTTCCCGGACGCCTCCAGGCCGCATGCGAGTTCTTCCATCTGCTCTGCGCTTACCGACGCGACGCTCCCGAAGGAGATGTACACGACGGAGCGCGGTGGCTTCGAGTTCAACCACCTCATGCATGTGTCCTCCTCCGCCTCGAGGAGGCTGAGGGCGTACGTGGCACCGCCTTCCTTATCCACCAGCGGCACGCTCGGCCCGATCGCCCGGGCGCGCCAATGCGTCTTCAAGCGGTTCACCACCTACACAAGTCGATAACGTCAGTTAGTACATGCATGCATATGATCTCATTAAATATGCGATATAGCTTTGAATATAACCTGAATCTTAAATCTTCAAAAATTAATATTAATATAATTTTGTAATTATAATTAGAGAGAGTAAAATATGATTTCATGTTATATATATATATAAATATATATATATATATATACATATGTATATATATATATATATACATATGTATATATATATATATACATATGTATATATATGTATGTATGTATGTATGTATGTATAAGGATATCAACAAGCTAAAAAAAAAGAAGAGTTGACAATAAGAAATGTCCACAACTCTAGTTTTGAAATCATTTCAAGAGGGAGGAAAATGTTGCATACTTATTTAATATGTTAAAGTAATTGGAAATAAAGTATGAATCAGTGCCCGAAGCTAAAGGATACTTTGGTAAAAACAATAAATTCATGTATCCAAGCAATATTTTTTGGACTCCGATGCTGAAGATGGCAAGTAATTAATAACAAGAATTTCTTTCTAATCATGAAATAAAGCAATCACGAGTACAATCAACAAAAATAACTAAATTAAATGCCATAAAATATGGAGTTCTCTTTGATGAACAGAGGCATTTTGGCAGACCCAAAATTTGTTCTATCAAAGGTGTAAGAAAGAGACAAATAACTCAGTTTCAATGAGAGCATTCAATCACTCTAACATAAGACTTGTTGAAGCCATAAAGATAAGAATATTAAAGATTTGTCTGATGTAAATTGTTCGCAATAAAGAACAACAGAATGGACAATAAACAACACAATTCAACCAATCAACACAAACATATGGTGAGCTGTTGATATATAATTATGAGATGCCTTTGTTATTGGATGTTTGGATGTGTGGATCCAACAAATGAATAAGACTCTGAACCTAAAAAGAATAGCTAAGATAAGTAGTAGAGTGCAGTTATTAAACTCCATATACCCTCATCACCAATCCTAGTATTCTCACAACTTGTTTCCATCACCCTTGCCTCCAAGTACACTTAATGATGTCTGAATCTAGTTCTGCCATGATTGAAGTCCAGATTCTTCCTGAATGGTTTGGGAAAGCTTTTCAACCTAATTAGTCCACAGTTTTAATCTTCCTGTGAAGAATAATGGAGAGGGTGATCCCCACCTAGAGAATAAATAGTTATACACAGTGTAATATTCCGAGTTGGTCACACATCGAGAGGTAAAGAGTTATGACTAAAGTAATACCACATTTGTAGTCGGAGAATACTACATGGGTCTACTACTGCTGGTTTGAGCATTAGTATTATGGACCAATGATTCAGACTTAACATATTAATGGGGTAAGAACCCATCCTTCTTGGTTGATCTTGCTAATCCATGCATGGGAAACTAGTGATGAATGATGGTTAAGGAATAATATTAGCAACAGTTTGTCATCGAGGAGTTTATTGGACTTTCTTCAGTTTTAAAGCACTTGCATGCAAAGACGTGCAGTGATAGCAGAGAGTATAACTTTTGATTGAGATCGAGATGTACGCCGATAGACGTAAAGCTCAAGTTATTGATGCAAGTACATATTAATGCAGTGAATTAATGGTAAGTACTATGAGCGAAAGCATGGATGGCAGATGAGAAGAGGAAGCCTTCTCTCACCTCGATCTCCAGCATGTCGAACGAGTTGAAGAGAACCCAGTCGTCCTTCTCCAGATTGAACTGGTTGATCGCCATGGTCGAGACCGTGAGGTAGGAGCCTTCCCTGAGAGCCAAGGAAGGGAACTCCGACCTCGCCAAGGGCGGCAAGAAGGGAGCGGAGCAGGAGACACTGCCTCCGGCCTCGGGGACGTCGAGCATCCCCTGGTTGACGTAGTAGTAGATGGCGCTCACCGCGCACGACTGCGTCGAGAAGGCCGCCGTGGCCAGGCCGTGCATCTTGGCCACCTCGACGGCCCACGGCACGACGGTGTCGTAGACCATGCAGGTGAAGGGACAGCCGGAAGCGGCGTGCTGGTCGATCAGCTTCGACAGGGAGCGGGCGCCGACGTCCGCGAGAGTCAACAGGTAGGCCTCGAGGCTGGCGGCGGAGGGGAAGCCGCCCCGGTCGTGGCCGTCGGATATGGGCGCGAGGCGGACGGAGCCGGTCTGAGCGGGGAAGGAGTTGAGGATGAAGTGGGTAGTGACGAGGGTGGTCTTGGGTCCCTTGGCCGCCAACCTCTGCGCAAACTGGAGCATGGGGCTGATATGGCCTTGGCTAGGGTAGGGGAGAACGAGGACATGGGCCGCCATTCTTTGGATGTCCTCCTCCTGTGCTTGCTGCTCTGATCCGAGGGGAGAGTGGTCGAGGACTATATTGAACCAACAAAGAGTGATCCCTGTGAATATAAAACATGGGAATAGATTCATGTATCTGAATTACCGGCTAACGAAAACAACTGCTAGAAGTTGCATGCACCTGCTAACATCGTCTCTGCATTTTACATGAAAGCAGGAAAGTGTGATGATATGCGTTTTTCTTTTCTTGATAGGTAACCAAGTCAATCTTCCTGGAGAAAGAAACCAAACATAGCATAAAAAGCTTCCAAATCGAGGCAGGGGATGAACTTTGAGCAAATGCATTCCAAGTATGGATCGATCGATGGCCTTCTCTTTATACTAAATATGTATACTTTATATCGAGTTTAGCAGGTAAAAGACTTGGGGGGGATGTAATCAAAAGCATGGAAACAGACTGATGAGAATCCCCGGTTTAGGCTGATCGAGGCACCACTCTTGATGCAGCTATAACTTCGTGACACAATCTTTCGAGTGCCATCATAAAAGGAAAGAAAGAGAAAGAAATACATTTGTGACATACTCAATATATCAATATTGATTAAATCTAAAATTTATTATTAAATTATTTATTTAATGAGCCCATTGTAAATATTATGCTTTTAAGAGAGCTTGAACCATAACGCACAATATTTTGAGCCTCACGTGTCTACTATTTTACTATCAGGTATCTTGAAAGTGAATTATATTTCATGGAATATGATATCTATATAATGTAATATGTGGAATATGGATATCTTGATCAAGCATGCCACTTTGATTTGAATTATCTGAAGGATAGTCTTGACTCATCCTCTGTGAAGAAACCCCTAGGTTTTTGGAGGCATTAGGTTCTCCTTCGACCACACCTACTTATATGAGTGTCTCGATACATTTATATAGAATTGAAATCTAATCCACGAAATGATTTGATATATTGGCTACATCATTATTATAAAGGTCATAATGCTAGACAGGCAGATCATAAACATTTATACTGTAAAATCGATTTTGATTATATAAAAATCACATATCTAAGTAGAATCACAATCATCCTATCAAAATGCACATATTTTTCTCATACACTATAGGGAGAAAAGATATATTTTACAACTTAAAAGGGACTATAATTGAAAAATGGCAGAGGAGTATCATTGTTTCTGTGGATGTGCCTGTAGAATGTATTTGAGCCAATCTTGTAGTCCACTGGCTCGTTAAATAGTGCACAGTGGTAAGATATTGTATTCAGAGTATGCTAAAGAAATTAACCCCCAAACAAACAAGCAGAATTCAAACAAACTAATTGACAGACTTAGTAGTTCACATCAATGTTGGCAACAGAGAATGCCACAGAGAAGAAATGTGTTTGAAGAAAGAGGGAGAGAAGATACGTAGGTAAAAGAAGGATTCTCTAAGCTTGACTAATTAGATATTCATGATGGAGACTAGTATCTCATACAAATGCTGATGAAAACAACACATACCAGCAATTCAATTGAGAATCCTCTGATGAACATACACAAGAACCTCTGGGTGTCTCTGCAAGTTGAATGCTTTTGGCTTTTTAAGACAGGTTGATCAATGCAAGATACACATGACAGCTAAATCATCTCCTTAGTGAAGAACAGAGCAACATTTTCTGAAATTTAAGAAGATGACAATTAAATCACTCAGAGTATCAGGCAGAGACTGTTAGATAAGCTGTAACAACGGCGCAACCAAGGAAAAGCCACAAGTGCCATACCATGATGAAACTAGTGAGACAAAATACTTTCTTTCTAAGGCAATTGAATTTGCTCTTTTTAAGTGACATGGCTCAACTATCCAGTTAAGAGATTAAACATATTTTCAAAACAAAACAGCTGAAGCCTAACATTGATTGATTGATACTCAGAATAAATTGCATTCACAATTTGCCTTGCGTTTGACATGAAAGGCTGATGTAGATGCCAATGCCAATGCCACCAAGGGCAGCTGCTTGGTAATGGAGAAAGTAATTCAGATATCTAAAAAAGTATACTTCCATAATTGTCAAGCAGCTGCAGGTGTTTCAAGCTGAGAACTGTGCCAAACAGAATTTACTTGCCCAAATGGGTCAAGATTCTGCTTATCAGAGCCTCTTTCTTCCCAGTCACTGAAAGGTTGTGTGCGGTTAAGTAGTACTTCAACTCTATAACAGTCAGGTCCTTCAGCTGCATAAACAAAAACTATGGTGATAAGCAAATGCTAGCCACAATTCGAAATATATCTTGTCATTTCTCTTCAACATTTATATGAACCTTGTTCTGTGCTCTCCAGCGACCCTAACTTAAGATGATAAACTACAATTTTTGCTATTATCTAAATTAATGCGTTAAGAATTTCATAGCATTGCTGGACTATTAGTGACCTTGTTCTAATTGTAGCGCTTCAAGAGAGCATCACTAGATCTGGAACCAATTTCTTGTTACACATGATAAGATACATCAACTGTTCTTACATATAATGAAGATAACAAATGCATAGCTAGGAGTATATGCAAAACAATATTCATTAAACAGAAAATTGTATTCTTACTTGTCCACTTTCTGCAAGATCAGCCCAATTATATCTTGAAGTCTCTCTCTCAGCAGTTTCAGCCATCTCTTTGCGCTTCCGGGAAGCCTCACTTCGAGAACCTCTCATAGACATAGAGTCAGCTTCCTCCTGGTCATGGTTTTCTCCATAAACGGCTATTTTAAATTCTTCTAGTACACGGACTACTCCTGGTCTATGGATGATACCAACACGTATGATTAAAGATGCAAAATGAAACTTTTCGGGCAAAATCACGATCTCAGTGAAAACTTTAGAAAGAAAAATACAGCAAACAACAAATTACCTAGCCAAGCCTTCTTCATCAGGCAGGGTTTCATCCTTGATATCTGGCATCTCATCCTCATCCAGAGCCAAAGCCTGCAGTATCCCGTAGTGTCTCTGCAAAGCTGCAAAGTCCAGGAAAAGGAAGAACTTGTATCAGAGTTCCCGGTAACTGCAGAGGCAGTTTTTCCACTTGTCAGAAATAATCGACAGCACAATAGCAACACAAATTAAGGCAATCAGCCAATAACCATGGTTCTTTAGAATATTGTTTGCTAAGTGACACGGTACAATGCCTGAATTATCATAACCAAGGCCTGAAATCACGAGGATCAAGATTTTAAAAGTATATATAAGGTGCTCACTGGTGGTGGATGGTGACTCATTTTCATTGCAAGCCTTAATTAACACTCGATGTGGGACTATTGTGGAATACTACCATCTCCTACTTTCAAATACTTGATGTTCACAATGTCACACCCAAGGCCACACTGCACAAAAATCGGAAGGATGCCCAAACGAGGTGGAAAAAGGAGGCACCAGGCCCACCTATCACTGGTCAAGGTGCTTATCCTGATAAGATTGGATTCAGTGGGAAGTACAATAGATCCCAAAATAGGTCACTCACCGAAATGGTTACTAATTGATATTAATTTATCATGATCAGAAATGATCACATGGGTCAAGCCCCAAAAGAGGGGTACTTAAGAGATGCTTTCTAGAGGTGGATAGCTGCTCATATACTACCTGAAGTGACCTCCCATACCCAATGTGCGACTAACTTGAGGTACCACGTGAATGACAAACAGTCGTGAGATGCATGCATGATGTATCATGAGCAGAAGAATTCATCACATTCTACATCATAATGTCATATACATGTCTTTTGGAGTCATTGCTGCATTCTTGCATACCATGTGTCGGTACACCATAACAGACTGGAGCCGACCAGTTCTGGTACCCAAAATTGGGATACTTGCTTTCAACAACAAGGTCAGATGCAAATATAATAGACGTCCATGTTCAGAAGTTTCAGCACACCTGAGACTGACCAAAAACTTCATGGAGCTTCAGACAGTTCAGTTAAAATGAATAGCTGCTACTTTGACCAGCTTCAGTTCAGCATTTTACTCCAGCTTGTGCATCCAATCATCATTATAGCTGCACTGGTCAAAGCATCAACCACCATGCTCAGCTGCCTAATATAGGCATGCCTTTGACAAGGTATAGAGTTAGCTGACAATGTCAAAGAGAAGAAACCCACAAGACATTGAGGTTCTCCTACTAATCTTCCAATTTTACACATTGGTTGGGCTGTGTTGCTTCTTATAACAGGAAGACCGCTATTCCTACCAAGCTCATCAGATAAACAAACGAAGGAAGCACATGCCACAATGTCTTATTCATCTATTTTGGAAAAATGAAGTGATCCTACTTTCTTTTCTCAATATTTACTCTATAGCACTTATTTACATAATAAGTCTAGATAAAGAGACAAGGGATGCCAAACAATCAACTAGAATTGATTGGCTCACTTTTGACACACTGAATTATATAATATCCTCAATAAACTCAAGTTTGGCTTTCAAGTAGTACACAAGGATTAGTGATGCAGAAAAGTACAGGAAGCATTTTTTAATTTATGGAGAATTAATGAATTGAAAGTGCATAGATTAAATAATGTAAACATTCCCACGAACATTGTTTGGCATCAGAAGTATATTTCTATAACCAATATGAAAAAAAATGATAGTTCTGTAATGTAAATTTGCAGAAAACCTGGATTTGCAAATTGGCAAACTGAGAAGTCTTTCAAATCTATACGCCTCATCAAAGCAGAGGCTTTCTTGATCTGATCATCTGTGGCACGAGGTGCAATAGCATCATCTGTACTGTGAAGCTGCAAGTTAAACCAGAATGAATAATTTGCCAATATCAAATAAGTAGCTGACATTGGTCAAACAACTCTGCATGCCTCTTCAACATGTCTGATATCATCAGAATATGGAAGATATATCATGTGCATTCCAGGAGGTTCAACTTGACCGCTTGAACTTATTATCTCATCCTGTCCCATTGTAATCGTGTTAGAAAGTTTTATTCAAAGTTAGTTGATACAGAACCAAAAGAACAAGCTGCCATTCACAAAAATTCCAACACAATGGTTGTTTTGTCCATTGGCACATATTCTTTATCAAAAAAATTAGAGGAACAAGAAAATTATGCAAAAATAAGATGGATACAGTTGACCAAGATAACAGTACCTTATACTAATTACCAAAAGCAATTCAAGTAGTTTCTTTTAATGTTTTATCTATCTAGACTTTGTCAGTAGATGAGAGACAGGATTCAGAAGTAGAAGTGACTTCACTAGCGAGACTAATATAGTTTCTTGAACACTCATGAAGAAACCTTTTTCTTTAACAGATCTAGATATGCTAAACATGGGTGACTTATTAACTTGGATATTGAAAATGTTTACATGCAAATTACATAGCATGTACATCTTATCGGGGTTTGTTGTACCGATGCGTACCACCCAATAAGGGCGATATGTACCAGTCAGACAAGAGACCAGTACGCGGACCGCCCTATACCGGGTGGTACCATTATATGACTTTGTATCAAGCGATACAGGGTCTATACCGATCAGTAACGATCGAAATCCAATTATTACCGACCATTACAGGTCGGTAACGGTCAGATTTCGACCGTTGCAGACCAAGGGCTAAGATTGCCCTATTTCAAAATGATCAAATTGATCGTTTGAACCATTGGAAAGGGCTTTTAAACCCTTTCCTCCCCCCTCTTTCAACTCATTTAACTCTCTCAATCACTTCAACTCTTTCAAACTCTTTCATTCACATCTCTCTCTCATTCTTATATTTTTGTTCTCTTAAACTAAACAAAGCTACGATTTATGGATTGGATCAAATTTGAGAGGATTAAGAGAAAGAACACTATAATCATTTTAGATTTTTATTGATTTATGAGATGATTAAGCCTATTATGTATGGTTAATGACTTAACGTCTAGTATGTTGTTTGATAAGAGAATAGTATTAATTAAGGAGTAATTAAGGCCCTTAATGTTATGATTAGTTGTTTAATGTTATTTTTTTCTAATGTTATGATTAGTTGTTTAATGTTGTTTTTTTCGAAATTAGACATTGAATAGGTCAAATTTTTGTATTTCATGCATATTAAGGTGATCTATATGTTTGTGATGGTATAATAGGTCTCATTAGTTTTTAATTGAGATTTTTCATGCTGTGATTAGTGGTTTTAATGATGATTTAATCAAAATTTGACCAATATTAGCTCAATTCAATATCTTTAATACCTATTATAGTGTTTAACATGTTTATAGTGATAAAAAAGTATATTTGATTACGATGATATCAAAATTTAAGCCATATTGGGTCAATTAAATATCTTTAATGCCAATTAGAATGTTTGATATATTTACAATGATGAAAGAGGAATAATTATGGGGTAATTAACTATGTTAATGGTATGATTAATGTATTTAATAACAATTTTCGAAATTTGACCTACATTTGATTAAATTTACATATTTAATACTTCTTGGGGTGTTTGGCATATATATAGTGGTAAAATAGAGCTAATTAGAGTTTAATTAAGTTTTTTATTACTGTAGTTAGTATATTTAATGAAAATTTTAATGATATTGAGTTAATTCTATGTATTTATAACGACAAAATAGGGTTCATTATGTATAATCACACCTTATTATTTTAAATTAGGGCTAATCGCAGCTTGACTATTTGATTCGATTTTGATATGAACATGACACCAAATGAACAGGCACATGATGACGCTTGGGATCATGCCCGAAAGATAAACGGGAACCGTCATCATTGACAATGCATTTATTATGACTATATCGGGTGAAGATATATTTGGCCGACGGGTATCTCGATGTTGTAAAATGTAAGAAGGTTCTGACAGAGGTTCGTAAATCTTTTCAAGACAAGTTACAATAGGCAAGGGAAGATACAATAAAAAAAAGGCAAGAGCTGAGTTAAAATACTATAGGGCTATGCAAGAATCGATTTATGATGAATATAAGGGTCGTGGCAATAAAATCGACCCGGATCTTAAAGCTGGTATTCGTACATCACTAGAGCAACAGTACATGTACTAGGAAGCAATAAGGCATCAACAACCTGACTCGCAATGGGAGCGTGGCGATGGCAGTGGGCTTATGCCACAAGGAATCCAGAGGTCGACTAGCATGAGGCAACCAACTGCCCCTCAGTTAAGCCAAATTGGTAGCATAAGGCAGGGTGGGATTCTTCGTTTTATGAGAGGACTTGGCAGAAGGTCAACACCAGATATTATTGATATTATTGATATTGATCCGTAAACATATCCTCCACAAATAGCAAAGCAGACATAGATTGACAATAGATATACAAAAGAAAAAAAAGGATACTGAGAAGGCAATTGCAAAATGATTCAACTTCTAGAGGATTCTAACAAATACAACCCAAGGCAAGGATTGAAATACTGTACCGTACCGGTGTTTCGAGCTTGGCTCGGTGCGGTACGGTACCATGTACCGAGCGGTACACTTAATTTTGGTGTAAAATCCTCCAAAAATACCTGAAAATAAAAAAAAGTTAGGATAGAGTTTTTAATTTAGAAATAAATATAGTAATAGTATAAGTTTAATAAAATCAATGTAAATTAGGTAAGAATAGTATCACATATCTTTTTCGGGCTTTAAGGAATAGTTTTGTGCAAGGTTCGTATTTCAGTCCGATACAGATTGTCCTTATATAAATATTAAAATATCTACAGAAAAATCATTTGAATTGTTGGACTATTTTGTTACAATATAAACTTTAAAATTCAAATGAATTAAATAATCACATATGTAGATATACTTGATTGTTGATTCTACCACCAAAACGAACGACAGGCCTCCACGGGTAGTGGATCGGGGTCTTCGATCCTATACATCTGCATATCAATATAATATGTTTGTTAAACCCAATCATGAAATTGATCCCACGACATAGTGTATTAATACACCGTATGTCATTGATACATCAATGTAGTGATGATCGTAGGCTGATCGTCATGAATCACATTTGTCTGAGACAACTCCTGAGGCATATATTGGTGAATGTCAGAGCTTCTACTTTCGCTACTGATCTGCTACTCTGTATCATACTATTGCTCAGAGAAGGATGACCAACTATCACCGTACTGTTGTTGCCCGTATGATTCTCCATAATACGACGACTGTGAATATGATGAGCTTCTTTCTATGTCTACATCATGTAGGTTCTGTCACATCTGTTCAAATTCATCCACTGTCTTCCTCTTCCCCTTCCCCTTCCCTTTCCGCGCAAATGTGAGAAAAAAAGAGTTTAAGATAGTTTAAGAGAGTATGAGAATGAAATGGAGTGAAATAGAAGAGAAGAAGGGTTTAAAAACCTATAAGAAAGGGTTCCAACGGTCAATTTGACTGTTAGGACACTATTACCGAGCGGTAACGGTCAACTTCGACCATTACCGAGCTGTGTTGGGCAATAATGGTCGAAATTTCGATCGTTACCGCCCAAAATAACCCTGTATCATTCGATACGGGGCGCTTTTAAGCGTTTCGCCCGGTAGAGGGCGATCCGCATATTGGTATGCTGTTAAACCGGTATGTACCGCCCGTACTGGGCGGTATCATTCGAAACTGTATACCTTGCCCCAAGGTCTATATTATCATAGCATAATCACTTCTATTCAAAAATTTGGCATAGGCATCCAACCTCCAACACCGAAAGAGATCCATGATGTATATTTAGATGAGGAGTTGGCAGAATAGAAGGATTGGATCAAATCCTTCAAGAGACAATGGACGAATATAGGATGACACTGATGTGTGATAGTTAGATAGGGCCAACAAGAATGAGTATCATCAATTTTTTTGTTTATTGCAACAGACAAATGATTTTTCATAAGTTAGTTAATACTTCCGACAAGATTTAAGATGCAAACTATCTTGAAAACCTAATAGACAATGTAGTAGAGGAGATTGAACCACAGTATATTGTCCAAATAGTCACCAACAATGGAGCCAATTTCAAAAAGGTCGGTTTACAATTGATGGAAAAAAGAAAAGCATTGTTTTGGACTCCATGTGCAGCTTATTACATGGATCTAGTGCTGAAAGGTATTTGTAAGCTACCATCAGTTAGCAAGTGTATAGCTCGAGAATAGTCGATCACAAAGTTTATATATAATCATTAATGAGTTCACTCTTTAATAAAAAAGTATATAAATGACGAGATACTAAGACTTGGAGTCACTCAGTTTGCTACAAATATCATTGTCTTAAAGTCAATACAGCAAAACAGGCAAGACCTCAAGACAATGGTCACCTCACAAGAATGGTCTGATTCCATGTATTCGAGATCGAGTGATGGAAAAAAAATGGAAAAGACTATTCTTTCTTCTAGATTTTGGGATACTATAAAAGAAATTATAACAAGAGTGAAACCACTTTGCGTTGTCCTTCGTAAGGTCGATATGAACAAGTGTCCCTAAATGTCTTATCTTAAAGATATGCTAATTACAGCAAGAGAGGAAGTCAAGAAAATATTCAAAGATGATTTTAAGACCGAGCAATACTTACAGATCATCAATGGCAAGACTAAAGTTCATATGGACCAAGATATCCATAATGTAGATAAATTCATATTCAGTGTAATTTAATTCATAATTTCTTAATATTTAAAAAATTCTTACAAATAAAATTATGTCTTGCGACATATTATCTAAATCTATTCATTCAATTTCGGTATAGTCTTGGAACATGATCAGATTTATTGTCGGTACTAAGAAATGTTATATATCGACTCTTATAAAAAACTATCAATACTATCATGGAGGGCTATTTCGTGAAACAATTGGTTCATTCTTTGACGACGTAGTTGTATCGTGTCATTATAATATGGATCCTGGTGAGGAAAATTTACACACATGTTGGTTATAAACTATATTTAATATTAATTATTTGTTCTGCTAATAAAGTTATATCTATATCCTTTTACAGTCGAGTGGTGGCTATAATTTGAAGGAGACGCTCCAAATTTAAGGAAGGTTATCGTTCATGTACTTTTGCAAATGATGACATCTGGTGGTTGTGAATGTAATTGGTCAACAATCGTATTGATTCACACGACGATTCGTAACAAATTATCGTATAGATGGTTGAAGAAACTGGTATATATCCACTATAACATGCGGCTAAGGTTGCGATGTCTAGAGTTGGACAAGGAGCCATAGGAAATAGAGATTGATCCCATCGACCTCCAATTCTACAACGAAGATTCAAAACCGATGTTACAGTGGGTCGAAGCAGGGGAGAACCAAGAGGATCCTCTATTTGAAGAGGCGAGAGATCCTCAACGTCCTTTGTGCTTTATCATCGAGGCAATATAAGAAGATGAAGCATATCCCTAATAGGAGGAAGATCCCCCTCGATCAAAACGTGGCAGAAGGAGTTGGAAAACATCGAGTCAGACTATTTAAGGACCTAGAGACACCCAACCATCACAATCGTCCGCCTAGCGTGTAAAGTCAACGGCAAAGGGGAAGGCAATAACATTAGCCGCATCGTTGGAAAGAATTGAGTTGGGCGATGAAACACCTCAATCGTATTCAATAAACCGCTCAGTCCAAAGACATGGTTGCAACGTGGATAGTAATGCCTCATCAACGATGGTAGTGACACTGAGGAGTCAATGGTCCCATCTACACAATTTGAGGGTGGTGCATGAACTAAGCAATATTTTACACATGCCACCCAAGATTCAAATCATGGAACTCAACGAGGCACTGGTCAAATTAATACATAGAAGGGAAAGGCAGTGGATGATTTTGGACAGATACGATAGAGCCTACACGACGTACACACACAGCAAAGCTCATCATATTCACGGCCATCATATTATTTAGAATCTTATTGGCCAACAATAGTACGATAATAGTTGGTCATACTTTTCGAAGTAGTAGTATGGTGATCGATCTTATGATTCGAAACAATAGATCAGTAGCGAAAGTAAAAGTTCCGACATTATTCTTCATGCTCCGCACCAATATATGCCACAATCATACTTACCCTGAGAGTCGCCTCGGACACGTGTGATCCACAACAACCAGTCTACGACCATGACTACATAAATGCACTAATGGCATTCAGTGTATCAGTATACTTTGTCATTGGATCAATTTCAAGATTGAGTCCAACAAACATATCAAATTGATATACAGATACATATAATCGAAGACCCCAATTCATCGCCCGTGGAGTCCCGTCGTTCTTTTTGTTAGTAGAACTAAGTATATCTATCGATTGATTACTTAATTCATTTGAACCTTAAAGTTTAAGTTGTTTAAAAAAAAATCTAACAATTCAAATCGTTTCTTTATAGATAATTCAATATTAACAGAAGGATGATTTGGAACGTACAACAAAGCTACTCCTCAAAGTCCAAAAAAGATATGCATCATTATTATTTTCTAATTTTAGATTATTTTGCTAAAATTATACTATATTTATATCCATTTTCAACTTTAAAACCCTAATCTAACTTTTTTTTTATTTTTGGAGCTATTTTTGATATTTTTTCCTACCATTGGTACATCCTAACGTACCAACATACAGTATATCGATACGCTTCGGTATATACCGTACCGACAACTAGTCAGTACACCAGCATGGACCAATAAGACAAACCTTCCATCTTATAAGACTAGTTAGCCTTTTCTTGGAAAACTTTCATCCTAGAAGACTTTGTGAGGTTATACCTCAACTGTTCAGTGTTACCCATCTTAAAAAGAAAAAGATATTATTACAACAAGAAATTTAGGTACAAAGGTTTAAAATCCAACTTCATCAATCTAAATAACTTTTCTTAGAAAATTTTCATCAACAAAGAACAAATATGAACTTCTATGAAGTCCCATATGAAAGAAACTGACCATATATTACTCATCAAATCTATGAACTTCTATAAAGTTCTATGAAGTCCCATATGAACTTCTATGAAGTTCCAAATAGTAGCCCACATTGCTGCATGGATAAAATCGTGGATGTTGGCACTTAGGCTATGGTATGCCATATAAGTAGGACTATAGTAGCAGCCTGACAATATAATAGCCAGTCTCAGCCACACGGAGTTTACCATGCTCAATCAGGTCAAAAGTGGATCTACAATTTTGATATCATTAGAAACTTGATCATTCAGGAATTAGACTGATTGATTAAATTAATGCCTTCACCCTCAAAGCTTGACATTCTAGACTATATTTGCAATATGACATCAAAAGGCAAATCATAGGCAGTCATTTTCTCCACCATTGTAACTGATCCTCTTTTCAGCTGTTGCTACCCTTTGCCAATGTTCAAGAATAGTTTCTTCCATTTTCCATCAGCTGCTGATTGCTTGCCTACTCTTCAGCTGCACCTTTACAGTCAAATGTCTCTGTCCTAGTACAACTCCTTTCCCTCTTCTAAGTTCTATCCTAGTTGGTCCATTTAGTACTACTCATTTGCTGCCACTTTATTGTAGGGTTTTACATTTCACCAGGACAACACACAGCAACCAGTTGACACATACTGGTTTCCCTATACCAAACACAGATTGTTACCATGATGTGTACCAACTGCAGAGGACTGACACACAATAAGTTGATTCTCATTCAATACAATTTTTTATCATGACTTTTTAGAATGTGCTGTAAATTAACAACATTCAGGTCCAGAAAATATCAGGCAATTTATGTTGTCTCACAAAACTTCCCTTCCAATTCAGAGGTACTAGTTAGCTATATCTTTCTAGTAACTGCTCCTAATTCTCAGTAATATCTTCTAGAATACCTCCCACCTATTGAATAGGTGTGAAATACCAATTCTATAGAACATGGTAAAATCTCCATTCTAGAACAGGATCATATGGGTTTAGGAAAAGGGATTGGGATCGGTCATATCGGATTGACAGGATAAGATACAGCTAAAAAAAGTTTTTATATTAAAAATTAAAAACAAATACAAATTAAAGAAGAAAATTGAATATAATTTTAAATAAATATTTAAATTTTAATTTTTATAACCATTTTCCTTGTCTATCATATGAATATGCTTGATTATCAAAATAAATAGACATTGATCAAATCTTTGTCCACTTTTGCCATCTTTCGGTTAGGGAGTGGTCAGTAAAATTTTTGAATTTTGAGGGAAGAGATAAATACTCGACAGCCATCAACATATATCTTTAGATTGCAAATAATCTCTTAGAAAATTAAAAGAACCTGGATTGTAGGAGTTAAAGTGTCCAAGTCGTCATGACAGCTAACTAAATAAAGAAAAAGAATCCATATTCCTTGTCTATCAATACAAATTCGTGCACTGTCAACGTAATTACTTCTATGGATTTGAATACCAAAGTTCAGCATGACAAATGATCTCTTACAACATCGGACCATTTGATGTTATCTACACTGTAAAAATGACATCAAGCAGTTGCATCTTGATGCTGTTCCTACAAAATGACATCAAGCATCTTTTTGAAAATCCAGGTTCAACATGATATAGTTAGAAACAAATCGGACCCATCTTTTACCAAATTAATGTATCAATTTAAATCATTAGAACTATGTATAGATGTCTCCAAAATAATACTATGCAATATACTGTTGCATAGGAAATTATTACCTGTGCGACAAGCGCGACTAGCCGTGGATTGCTTGATTTTCCATAGAAAGCAAATGCAAACCTGAAAACAGAGTGGGATCTTACCAAATGCTAGATTCATATCCAATTGTTGTATAATGTGCAAGAGGCAAGCTACTTATTGACTAAAAATTAAGTATATCAATGACAAAATAGGACTCAAAATTAATGTCATCACAAATATCTCTATTCATTATTTTTTGGCAACAGTAGACATGAAAAGGATTGCATGCAGAGTGCTAGGCAGTACAAAGAAAAAACTATGCTGGTACAGCATGGGGCATTGTGGCCAACAAAATCCTCATTTTGAACCATGTTGACCATCAATACCATGTCAAGCTATTACAACACAGGTGCATGTTGCAAAATTAAAATTTTTTTATTTGAAAATTTGGTAAATACTAAATAGCACAAAAATCTCAAACTAAAATAAGGACATTTAAGATCCACTTTTGGTATTGCAGTAGTAGTGCAAGTTCTCAACAGTATCAATACTCATGCCTCTTTGATTCTATACATCTTAGCGCCAAATTTTCTCAACATCTCAAAGTTCCACCAATTTAATTCCACTAGGCTCTAACAAGGACCACAAATATAGTGCTCCAGACCCCAAAGTAAATTAAGCAAAAAGGTAAGGATCAAAGATGATTTCAGACAAAAGAGTATTGTTGAAAAATGTGGATCTAAAACCTACACTTATCGCACAGAAGAATCACGGTAGACCCTGCTTAGAGGTGGCTACAAGATGGTATTTAGCTCCACCCACAGCTACATTCATTGTTATTTAAGGGCAATAATAATTTGATTAACCACTTGTATGCTGGTCTTGTTAAAATTTCCTATCCCTTTATATCATCCTTTTTATATTGGTTGGCTATATTTTGACAATGCACCATGCATCACCTTTGTACTCCTGCAAACTAAACTAAATGAGTTTGGCTTCAATGAGCTGATGTATAGACAAATTGCAGTCTCTCAAGTAAAAAACTAGCAATTATCCTCTCAGATTACTAAATCTATTCACATGCAGTTATAATTTTCCCCCCTAAAATCAACCAATTTATCTCAAAGAATAGCATCTTATTAAGATGTGGCATTGAAAACAAAAACTTCTCATACATCATTTCTTTGAAAATTCTGAGACTTTTTCTACTCCCTCAAACTCCAGGTTGAGATCAAAGTTTAAATAGGAATCAAGATCAAGATAAGCTAAGTCATCCAAAATAAATGATTTTAAAGCCGAGCATTTATTTGTCTTAGTTACCATTTTAAATATCTGTTGATTTTGTTATTTCTTAGAGATATGTTAAGCTATAAAAGGGTGTGGTTTGCCTCCTATTAAATATCTGTTGAAAAAGGAAAGACGACAAAAGCTCTTATTCCAACAAGCCCAGAAAAGAAAGAGGAAAATTTGGTAAAATTTTGACTGCTTCATGTAGACCTCCTCAAAGTCACCATGGTTGAAGGTGTTTTGTACATCTAGTTGATGTAGATGCCAGCCATGAGAGACAAAATGCCTTTTTGAATGCAGACTAGGGGAGGAGGGAGAGTTTTGTTAAAAGGGTCTTCTTCTGTCTATTGCTCTTTTAACAAACATCCTTGGTGCACATATCCCATGGCCCTTCAAAGAGAAGGTTGGGTTGAACCATTGAATGCTTTCATTTTACAGGGCAAATAAACTGAAGGACTTCGATCTAGCCACTAAATTGTGCCCTCATTGGCATTGGATTGCTCGGACAAAAAATTTGTTAGCAATTAACGATTCAGATGTGAATCTTCTTATAAATATATAGTCGATACTTTGGATGTGACCTGATAAAAGTTATGAGATTCTGCTCATTTAATTGGAATAACTTTTCTTAGCATTATTACTCTTTCATATTTGATGGTATTAACTAAATGACTCCAAAAGGACTTCAACATACTAATATACCAGAAGATTGGCAGGTAGAAGAAACAAACAGGAAGATTCAATACAATAAATGTGGAAATGCAGCAAAGCATTAGTGCCTGTTATAAACTTCATTAATAATATAGAACAAAAGAAAAAAAATTCATGAATGTCAAAAGTTACATATCTATGTAAAATATTTCATCAACATGATAAATAAGATTTCTAGCACCAGAAAGACTACAATTTATGTACTTAGTGCCAGAAAATAAAGGTAAGCAATTCATGAAATCAAGAGAAATGTAAAAGTTCATGATTATGATACAACAATAACAATTTTGATTTCTTCATCCAAGTTAAAGAATCAAAAACTTTAACTATAATCTACTAACCGCTTAAGGCGTAGCATTGATCGATATAAAGCAATAAAAATGCGAGTGCTTCCAATGACCTCCTGCATTAGATACAACAATGGTTTATTGTAAACTATGTACAAGCTCATAAAATAGTGTGCATCAGACTCGAATTTATGAGATTTTCTTTCTTGATAGTTGATACAAAAAAATAAGAAGCTAACATTTTATGTACAAGTATCAGACAATCATTTAAATTATATACAATCGCATGTTCCTCTAAACTTCCACCACCGACACAAGTGGTCTCAAGCTGCACACTTATACCTAAGAAGCCTCATTAAGGATATGCAGCTCCAGATGACTGCATATAATAAAAGGAAGGTGCCAGATGTGGAAAAAGACAAACCACAATATCTGGTCCATTTATGGTGATGCAAGTGAACATTTAATCTAAGCCTTGATATGAAAAAGATGTTTAGTCTTACCTCATCAGTTGGAAATATAAACGTCGATGGCCTCAAATTATGATAATCTTTTAAACAATCCAAAGGCTTGAATCCCAGAAGACGAAGGTGGCTATTTGAAACCTTCTTAACTTCAAGTATCTGATCCTTAGAAAATTGAACCATCTGACTGCAGAAATATCACATTAGAAGGTAATGGCCCATAAAAAGGAATATAAACCCACAGATGCACTAGAAAGAACTCATAAGTACAACTAGAACACGTATATGGTATATCACAAGCAATTAACATCAACAAAAATTCATAAGCATCAAGCAATTACCCATTCATATTCTTTATTGGACTAGGAGGATATGAACACAGCTAATATTCCTGTTCTTGTAGCATCCTCATGCTAACCCATCAAAATGGACAAACTGTCACATCAGTTTCCAGACATCATCCAACAAAGGTAGTTGTAAAGGTTTCCCGAAATAATTGGCCCTCCATAATAGCATCGGTTGCATCGGTAGTGTTTGACAAGACTACACCTAAATCTAATCGCATTCCAAGACTACACCAAAATTGAATGGCCAGATTTAGATCTTATGATGCAAGACAAATAATTTTGTTAGTAAGAATTTTTTAATATTGAAAAATTATGAATTAAATTACACTGAATATGAATTTACCTGCATTATAAATATCTTAATCTATATAAACTTCAATCCTACGATCATTGATATGTAAGTATGGCTAGGCCATAAATCAATCTTTGAATGGTTTCTTGACCTCCTCTCTTGCCGTCATTAGCATGTCTAAAATAAGACATTTGGGGACGCTTGTCCATATCGATTTTATGAAGGACAACGTAAAGTGGTTCCACTCAAATTATGATTTCTTTCACGGTATCCCAAAATCTAGAAGAAAGAATAGTCTTTTTCATTTTTTTCCATATCTCAATCTCAAATCCCTGGAATCAGACCATTCCTGTATGGTGACCATTGTCTTGAGGCCTTGCCTCTTTTGCTTTATTGACTTTAAGACAATAAAATTTATAGTAAACCAAGTGACTCCATGTTTGAGTATCTTACTATTTATATACTTTCGCATTAAAGTTTAGACTCAATGATGATTATATATAAGCTTTGTGATCGATTGTGCTCGAGCTATATACTTGTTGACTGATGGTAGCTCACTAATATCCTTCACATTAGATCCATGCAATAAACTACATATGGTGTCCAAAACATTTTTTCCTTTTTTCTATTGTTGGTAATTATTTGGATAATGTACTATGATCCGATCTCCTCTACTACGGTGTCCATTAGGTTTTCAATATAGTTTGCATCTTGAATATTGTCACAAGCATTAACTAACTTGTGAAAAACCACCCATCTATTACAATAAACAAGAAAATTGATTATACTCATTTTTGTTGGCCTTGTCCAATTGCCACACAACAGTGTCACCCTATATTCGTCGCATTGCCTCTTAAAGGATTTGATCTAATTCTTTAGTTCTACCACCTCCTTATCTAAATATACGTCGTGGATCTCCTTAGGTATTGGAGGTTGGATCCCCGTGCTAGACTATTGAATAAAGGAGATTATGTTATAATAATATGGACTTTGGGTTATGTTTGTTAGAATCCCGTGGAAATTGAATTATTTTGTGATTGCCTTCCCAATATCTCATTTCTTTTCTTTTGTATATGCACCATCAATCCGTGTCTACTTCGCTATTTGTAGAGAATAGGCTTGCGGATCAATATCAATAATATCTACGAATTCCACCATGCCTCATGCTATCAATTTGGCTTAACTAAGGAGGGGCAGTTGGTTATCTCATGCTAGCTGACCTCTGGATTCCTTGTGGCACAAGCCCACTGCCACCGCCATATTCTCATTGAGTCATGTCGTTGATGCCTCATTGCTTCCTCATACATGTGCTAATGCCCTAGTGATGCACAAATACCAGCTTTGAGATCCGGGTCGATTTCATCGTCGCAACCCTCATATTCGTCATAAATCAGCTCCTGCATAGCCCTATAGTATTCTTCCTTAGCTCTTGCTTTCTTTTTCATTGTATCTTCCCTTTCATCGGAACCTTCTTACATTTTGCAACATTGAGACACCCGTCGATCATTTTGCAACATTGAATTGACTCAATATTGGACAAATTTTAATTAAATCATCATTAAAATCACTAATTACAGTATTAAAAATCTTAATTAAAGCCTGATTACACCTATTATACCATCATAAATATATAAATCACCTTATTATGCATGAAATACAAAGATTTGACCCATTAAGTGTCTAATTTCGAAAAAATCAGCATTAAACACACTAATCACAATATTAAAGGCCTTAATTACTCCTTAATTAACACTATTCTACCATCAAAAACAAATTAACCAACATATTAGACATTAAGTCATTAACCACATAGAATAGGCTTAATCATCACATAAATCAATAAAAATCTAGAAAGAGAAAACATACCTCTTGATTAAAATGTTCTTCCTCTTAATCCTCTCAAAGTAGCCTTCCAAATTTGATTCAATCCACGAATCGTAGCTTTGTTGAGTTTAGGAGAGTGAAAATGTGAGAATGAGAGAGAGAAGTGAGTAAGAAAGAGTTTGAGAGAGCGAAACGAATTGAAAGAGGTGAGAGGAAAGGGTTTAAAAACTTTTTCTAATGGTTCAAATGATTAGTTTAATCATTTGAAATAGGGCAATCTTAGCCCTTGATCAGTAACGATTGAAATCCGACCGTTACCAACATATACCGATTGGTAACAATCGGATTTCGATAGTCGCCGATCGGTACAGACCCTGCGATACAAAGTCACGTAATGATACCACCCAGTATAGGGTGATCCGTGTACCGATCCCTTGTCGAACCGGTATGTACCACCTGTATTGAGCGATACGTTTCAGCATAACAAACCCTATTGTACGATACAAAAGATTTTTTTTAACAAAAGGATAAAATTTTAAAATTAGCAAAAAATGCAGAAATTGAGCACCACTACTAAGCTTGATAGCATCACAACAATTCTAATTTCCTGTATCTTTCTTTTGATGATATTGTCTAACCCTCATAATTAATACAATATCCAAGCAAGCAGTCCCAATTGTAGTTCATTTTGCTCGTACCTATAAAATGAGCCACGATTCCCTAGTTTTGCCCTTTTAGGGTGAACTCCAAAAGGTGCCTCACCTTTGGCTCTTTATTAGGTCTTGACTCTCAACTCTTCTCAAATCTTCAACCAATGTGTGATTAGATGTGACATTATTAGTTGTCACCATATACAAGCACAAATATGATAGGTTGTTTTTAAACAACCTCCAAGCCCACCCTATTATCTTTTAAAATTATCTAAATAATATAGATAACGTGCATAATGAACATCATTCACATACTCTGCATGGATCAATGTTCACATCTATTCCACCAAAATTGTGTTGGCTTTCAACTACTTCAACCTAACTCCGTTTTCCCCCACAATTAAAATTTCAATCTTCATATAAAATTTAATAAAAAAATATCATGCATTGTTTAAATACTACAGATTTTTCAAATTTGCAGCTAGTTTCATTAATAAGGTCCATGTCCAGCTTTTGCACCAGCAGGAACTAAAAATTCAACGTAATGATTGCACCACTGAAAGAAGACTTATAACCAAGAAAAGCTGGAGGACCTTACCCGAATATCAAGTGTTTAAGTGTGTCAACATGATTTAAATAAGAGTTGATGGCTTGTGTGTTCATATAAGTACGTCAGTGTGCATGCATGGAAAGAAAAAAGTGTGATCTTATTAAACTTGAAGGGAAGAAAAGGAATGATACTAACTTTTTGTAAGGGTGAAAAAGTTTCGATGGTTCCTGAATTAAAGCACCAGTGTCTGCACAGATAAAGGACCTTTCTGTCTGCAAAAAATGTGACATAGTAAAGAAAAGTTCACGACCAAAAACATGCTGAATATGATTCAAGTAATAACATGAAAAATTTATCCCTTCTGAAGACTGAATTTCAAGTACTGATCAACTACTAAAAAAATTGAACATTGCAAAATCACTTATTGTATCAATATGCAAGAAGATATATCTGTATGAACTTGGTAATATTTTAGACTGTTTGTTAACTTAACTAGGTGTAGTAAATAACTTTGAGTGCAATAAGGAAAAATAAAATTACTAAAAGAATATACTATGCTTCATACCAAAATAAAAGCAATTTGATTTCAACTTATACCAAATATTATCAAGATCTTGCAATTTAATAATATGGATTACATTGGCCCTCAACAATATAAATCCCATCCTTGAGTTGGGAACCCATAAGATATAACAAATAGGAGTATTTCATGGACAAAGATAAAATTTGTTTAATAAGATTTGACTTGATTGCATTAAAAAATTGTGATATTGAATATTGGCTTATTAAAAAAGTATAAACTTAACGCTAATCCTACATGCAATCTGGCCTAATCCAACAACTTCACCTTTCATACCTTTTAATAAATTAATATTAACTACAAGAAACCCCATGCTTTGCCAAAATCAACCACATATATGAGAAGAAACTCCAGTAACTTGTTTTGAAGTTAATAAAAAGTTAAAAACCATAAGCAACCGTTTATGTTCTCTACAAAGTTTTTTTCAATTAATTGATTCAGTAAATAATAACTTATATGCTTAATCTTCTCAACACAAAAACCAAAATGATTTATTAAAAATACTCATTTTGTACCTTACTCATAGTTCAGTAACTCTCTCCTAAAGGAAGCAAATCAATGATTTTCTAAACAAATCAAGATAAAAAAAAATATCAAAGATAATTAATTTTGGATACTATAATACTACAGAATTTAATGTGGCATGTATGGTTGTATTCTGGCACTATTTTCTATCTCAGGAAAAACAAATTTCACCAGAAATTCTACAAACACACAGAAACAACCTATCTACCTTAAGATAGTATATTACCCTCAATAGAATAGCCCTTAAAAATTACAAGTTGTTTGATTCCTTAGCTACATTCTAAGAAGCATGGACACAGGCATGACATGATACAGATACGATGACATGTCACTTTAAAAAAAAATGGGATACGGACATGGCATGGACACATGTGTGTGTGTGTATATATTTATTTATTTATAATATTAAATTAAAAAGATAAATTTTATAATATTTATAATTAAATTTATTGAGTATTAAGTTATAACATCAAGTAAATATATGTAACCTATCAATTTTTTAACCTATACCTCCTAAAGGGCAAAAGAGGCTAATGTAGGTAAAACTCATAATTCTAAAAATGAGGGGGGAAAAAAGCTTTAATTGTCACTTTAACCTATTAAGTTTTTAATCTATTAAGCTTTTCTCATCACATATTAGAATAATGGGCGAACTGTTGCAAAGTGAAAAGCTTTAATCTTGCAACGCAGCAGGCTTCGCCAATGATAGTCAATGGTTCATTGAGGGTGGTACATGTCCTCTCCATCGACGCCACTAGCATCAACCTCGCTGGCATCGCTTTTTCCCAACTCGAGGCATCCCTTCGCAAACAGGTTGGCAACCCCAATGCTTGCATGGCCGATTTCTTCGACCTCACAACCGGGTCAGGGATCGAAGGAGTCCTCTCCGCCCTCTTTATATAGGGCCATGACAGTCGGCCCTTGTTCTTTGTCACTGAAGTCCTACACCTACTCGCTAAGCACGATCGTCGCCTCACCACTTCGATCACCCAACTATCATGGACAAAATTGTAAACGGGGTGTTCAATGTAATGCTTATGTATGTCCGTGTCTTTCGGTTTTATTTATGCTTTGCACAGCATATAAAGGACTTGCAGTAGGCTTAACAACCCCATTTTTCTTTGGTCTTGGTGGTCGTCCTAGGCTTGCAAACAAAGGTTGTGTTATATGGGCATTTGTAGGGATTTCGATTTATAGTGGACCATTTTGAACCCTTTGTTGTGCGACCATTCAGAGCTTGTAAAGTCTGTTTGTAATTTGCATTGACTATGAAGTGTTTATTGAAATGATTGCTTGTGGATTCCAAGTGAGACACTTTCTCTAATCCGTTTTCTCTTTTGTACATCCTAAGAGACCATAGGAGGTTTCGGGGAGGCTGACCTTTGCAGACGAACATGCAAGGGTGCCGCACGACTTAGGCAAAACTAGCTAAATACGTGACAGATGGTATCAGAGCAAGACAAGCACTCATAGAAACACTTGGCATGCAAACGTGGGGGACCTAGCGGGGCTGCGTTGAGGGTAGCCAGCACGCGTGATCGTTTGGGGGGAAAACGGGCATGGAGATATAGGGAAGTGGAGTCGCTCAGAGGAGTGGGCATTTGAGATTCGTATTCAGAGGAATGGCTAACCCTTCGCGTAAGAGGCACCACGAGGACAAGCAAGTTGGGAAGAATGCGTAGCGCACAAAGGCTGGGATGGCTGAGTTTGAGCTACAGCTCAACGTTGGCAACCATGCTTGATAGTGCTCAAGGCAAGCGAGGCGCTTGGTAAAGGATGAGACCATATAAGGTGGAATAGGTAGTTCAGCGACCGAAAGAGTTGTGCAAAGCTCACAGAGGTGAGGGGAATTGCTAACTCGAAAAATTCGGTACTCGTGCAAAAGCTTGTATGCGAACGATAGAATGTTCGTGGCCATCCCAAGGCGACCGAAACTTGACGCCATGGAGCATTGAAACTTTCTCTTCAGCATAAAAAGGATACGTTCGTAGGAGGCTGAAGTGTGCAGCGAGTTCAGCATGTTGCTAGGCCTTAAGGGGTGCAGTAGGGGCTGTATTGATGTGGAGTCACAATCTAGCAAGTGCATTTGCTAGAGGCAGAACAATACATAGTTTAACTTTAATCAGCAAGGCAGAGTAGTCTAAGGGAATGGTGGTCTCCGAAACTTTCAAAGAGAAGGAAGCGAAGAGAGAAGTTGCTCCGACGGGACAGATATCTAGGAGGGATAAGTCCCAGCTCTCTAGAGGGAGAACCATATGCAACGGACCGCACAAGTTGAGGAGTATCTCAAAACAACTTCCCAAAGCTCAACGGACCGAACGAGCGACGAGGAGTCGTCGCACGATCTCGCTTGAGATAATACATTGGGGGGATGCATTGCGATATCAAGTGGGGGGGGGTGACCCAAGGCAACACAAGATAAAGGTATATTTAGAGTCGATATGGAGATCAGACTCAATGAATGGCTGACCCGTGGAATGGTGGGCGCAAGGGCTACCATCAACTCAATTCAAATCGAGGAGCGGAGCAACTTGGGTGTAACTTGGCGAAGTACCCAAGCTGCATGAAGGGAACCGGCATAGAAGATAGAACATGGAGCAAAGGCACAGAGCTTTCCTTGGACAGAGGTCAAGGACATGAACTCTTGCAGAGGCAAGAGCGGGATCATGTCGTTCCATGGGTCCTTCATTCTGATAGAGCGGACTTATCTTGCATGGTGCCAAAGATGAAGGGAGCTTCTGGGCACATGCACCTTATCTCAGAGAGGCATTTGATGGAGGAACCAAGGTGACTCAACTTACGGAAGCGAAGTTGGGTTCAGAAGACCTTGGCACGGGGCAAGAGGGCGCGGAGGCGGGTACTCTTGAAGAATATGTCACAATGCTGACATTCAAGTTGCCATGAAGGAAGTAGTGCACAGCGAAGATTATGTTGGTAGGGGCAGAGGCCCAGGATCCAGACAATGGTACACCAATTTCAGCAAAGTCGGTGGACTTCGGGAGCTACTAGGCGACGGACTATCCTAGAGCGGTGCTTCGTCTAGGTGTGACCCAAAAGCGGGTGGACGAAGGTCGATTGCCAAAGGAACAAACATAATCAAAGGTGGAAGAGGCCCTACAATATGTTGGCAGAGGCCACACATAGAGGGATCACAATCCGAGTTTATCCCACAAGGATCAGAATGCAATAAAGACGTCACCAGGAGGCGACATGGTGCAACGGATCGTGGTGGAACAATTCGTGGCAATGCGATACACACGAATCTAGTCCCGCGAGGGGCTATATCATACGAAGGTATGATCGAGAGCTACTGGGAGCTCCACTTCCGTGAACAACACAACGACAAGAAAGGCTATGGATTCAAGGAGTGAATATCATGGTATCACAGAGGCGGGTCTTCCGTGCGTGCATCGAATTTTGCATCGAATAAAAGCCTTAGTCATCAGCATATGGGGGCTATGTACCACCAAGGGAGTATACCGAATGTAAGTACCAGTGAGCCCTATGGGAGGGACTTGATCATGTAGAGGTATGATCAGAGCGGCTGGAGAGTTAGACTGCTCCAAAGCTCATATTCGCTTAAGGGAGCCCGGCAAGTCAGAGGACAAAGCCTAGTAAGCGACCGTTGCTACCAAGAAAGCTAAGAAGAACAGAATCGGTGCGAGCCCTACAACATGATGGCAGAGGCCATGCATGGTTGTAGTTTATCTTTCCATCGATCAAGGGGAACTACTTGAAAAACATAGAGGTGTTGAAGCAGAGGGTCAAAAGGGGCAAGGAAACGATGACAAGTCCAAAGGGACTTAGCTACCCAAAAACCAGTGAGTCCCATGAGGGGGACTTGATCATGCAAATGTATGATCGAAGCGGCCGGAGAGTTGGACTACTCCAGAGCTCATATTCGCTTAAGAGAGCTCGGTAAGTCAGAGGACAAAGCCGAGTAAGTAAACGTTGCTACCAAGAAAACTAAGGAGAACATAATTGGTGCAAACCCTACAACATGATGGCGGAGACCATGCATGGGTGTTGTAGTCTGTATTTCCATCGACCAAGGGAAGCTGCTTGGAGAACACAGAGGTGTTGAAGCAGGAGGTCGAAGGGGGCGAGGAAGCGACGACGAGTCCAGAAGGACTTAGCTACTCAAAATCAAGCATCGGTTAGAATGGAGGTAGACTCAAAGGAGTGCCACAGAGGCAGATATACCGATCATGAAGAAAGGGTTACAGATGCAAGGCGACGGATAGTAGGGCCATGGGCATAACAGCGTCATGGTACCGCATAGGCGGGACTTCTGTAAAGTCATGAATCCCTTGCTCTCATGGAAGGAGAGCGCTTGGTCGTGAAAGGGGCCGAGGAGGTGGAGCATGCGGAGGCAAACTCCAAGTACCGAGACAAGGCTAAAGGGCAGAGGCCATGGAACTTCGTAAGACCGATGTCAATGAGCTTCTCATCAAGATAGCCAAAAGTGGAGGACGTCAGGTCGATGCAAGAGTGCACGACCAAGGAACGAAGCAAGCAGTACATGGTGCTATACCTCTACCACTCGGTGGAGTAGGTGACAAGGTTGATGGAGAAGACGGTACAATCCCAAAGGCGACCAAAACTATTAGAGACTTACTCCAAGTTGGGGTGAAAACTTCCTACATTCCAGAAGTTCGATGGCATTAAGAAGGTGAATCACAGTAACCAGCTCGATGCATGGAGTACAACCCTCGAGGAGGCGGGCGAAATTAAAGTAACATTTGCCTTCTCAACTCTTAAGAGAATGGGCGAAACCGAGTACCCCAATTCTCTTATATATCCAGCAGAGGAGCTATACACTTATCCAAAGACCTTTCGAAGAAACCAAATTGAAGACAATAGTTGTCAAATCCTCACTAATGGTGATCAGTGCTACTGAAAGTATATTATCCACTTCATTTCCCAACAGAATGTCAATCGAAAGCAGAGGTGATACGAACCTACTTGGAAGTGACAACTAAGTGAAAGAAGAGTCGATGGACAAATTTTGTGGAGGAAGGACCCAAAAACTTCAAAAGTTTGCGAGGTGATGCTCGTTAAAGCTCCAACAGGCATCCACCCAGTTCAAGCGACATAAGGCATTTGAGAGACTGGTGCATACTAAGGATGGTCTTTTCCTTCATTTGAAGGATCCGCAGGAACCAATAGTGATCAACACAACTCAGCTAACCCCACACTAAAGTCAGAGTTATTGACGAGTTGAAGCAGCATAGCGGATAAAAGTTTGACTACTCAAAAATAGCAGCGAAGAGCAATTGAGGGCCAAGAGGCACGTTGTAACTAGAGCAAAAGATCGAAGACTCGGCAAAGGTGAGGAGTTGTAGCATCGGCAAAGGCTTCGATGAGGACATCGAAGGAATAAGTGGGGAGAATGTCACGGACAAAATTGTAAACGGGGTGTTCGATGTAATGTTTATGCATGACCGTGTCTTTCGATTTTGTTTATACTTTGCATAGCATATGGACTGGTAGTAGGCTTAGCAGCCCCATTTTTCTTTGGTTTTGATGGTCGTCCTAGGCTTGCAAACAAATGTTATGTTATGTGGGCATTTGTGGGGATTTCGGTCTGTGGTAGACCATTTTGGACCCTTTGTTGTGCGACCGTTCAGAGCTTGTAAAGTCTGTTTGTAATTTGCATTGGCTATGAAGTGTTTACTGAAATGATTGCTTTTAGATCCCGAGTGAGACGCTTTCTCTAACCCGTTTTCTCTTTTGTATGTCTTAAGGGACCATAGGAGGTTTCGGGGAGGCTGACCTTTACGGACGGACATGCTAAGGTGTTGCACAACTTAGGCAAAACCAGCTAAGTACGTGACACAACGAAAGGGAATCCTAGTGGGTCCTCCTCTAATGATCGGGGGACTGCTCTGACGGGTGTTTCACCTGTTCGAGGACACGATGCTATGGGATGCCCTAAAGCTAGTGCTCATCCCATGCTACAACCTGGCGACAAGGGCACCCTTCTTGTTGTCACGAATAGATGTCGTCGAGGAACGCCGAGGACACGACCGTGCAAGGCAAGCGATGATACCTCCACACCTAGAGACGTTGACGACGATATTGCAGTTGTCACCGAGGCAGGCACCCAAGCGGATGGAGTCATTGTCGGTTGACAAAGGGAAGCCAGTGGAGGTGGTGGTGGTGGTGGCGACGGTGGGTGTAGTGGAGGAAGTTGAGGGGAGTGAAGCTACGGCGACGATAGTTGGTGATGCTAAGGAGGAGGATGTCGTCTATGCAACTCAGCACCACATGGGAGCCACAGAGCGATGAGGAAGGGTGCGAGTACAACACGAATACGCCGCATCCAAAATAAATAATTAAATTAATAAAAATAGACACGTGTCCGGTTTGGTGTGTCGATGCTTCATAGGCTACGTTATACTGCAGATCCTCATGTTCAGAATTGTGATTGGTAAACATGTATAGTTAATGACAGTTAGATGATATTCAGAGCCCAAGAAAGGCAAGTAATAGAAATAAAAGTTAGCATTTGAAAGATACCTGTAATGGAAGATTAGTGACAGAATCAAGCCACATAGTTGCCCCTGAGAAGAGAAACCAACAAACATCTTCAGTGACTAGAAGCGGAATAGAACCATGGATAACTATCAGGTTATTTGTACAATACTATCTTCAAGTGTATTTTACTTAATGGATGAGGGCATACCTGGTAAGGTTGAACGGATTAAAGCATAAGTATTTACTTGAATAGAGATACCATTTGCTATTGAAAATGTAAG
This sequence comes from Musa itinerans, assembly GCA_001649415.1. NCBI lineage: Eukaryota > Viridiplantae > Streptophyta > Magnoliopsida > Zingiberales > Musaceae > Musa > Musa itinerans. Next base: position 76,243 of record LVTN01000594.1, on the reverse strand, counting down.
TGTTCTTACTTTTCGCTTCTTGAAAATTCTTTTTCTCAACTGATCTTTCATATCCTCAAGTCTGCAATATACAGCCACCAGATTCAATTGTAATTATTGCCAGGAAATCTAACATTTGATGCCTTATACAGCATTTCATAGCTATATACAGAATTTCACCAGATGCAATATACAGCCACCAGATTCAACAAAATCTTTCATTCAAGCAATCAGACAGCATTTCATAGCTTTAAATTCAAGGAAGAGAATTCAACAAAATTTGCTACTGTGTAATAGCTAGAATACATGCAAATAAACATAACAACACCAGAATAAGTAATGTTGCAAAACTGAAACACATTACTGTCAGAACAGAGCATGTGCTACAAGCATCATCATGAAGCAACTAGCACCCAGCTAGCAGCACCTAGAATTCTTTGCTCATTAGCTGCTGTGACTAGCATTTTCCTTGCCAGTTGCCATGTCTTGATCCAAAACAATATCTTATTCTCAATGTATTTCAATAAAGACCAGAAGATATATGCATGCTATCATGGTTCTCTTGTTTTCTCTAAAGAGGCATATTGATCATTAGATAAAACAGTACACTTCAATAGGCATACTTCAGAAGTACTATCACAACAAAAGATTGTCAAATCAAGAAAGACAATTTTTCTGGTAAGAATATGGTGGGACTTAATTATGACAAATTGCCAGTTAGATTTCTTCTGTGGATTGAAATATGTTATTGGAGGTTTTCCTACTTCAGATATTCATCAAGTTACTTCATGACTGTAGCCTATCAATGTTCACCATTTGTTCAGAATGCACAATCCAGAGGCTCATGAAATAAATTGTGCTTAAACTTGTCCAAGTAGCACACAACAAGAACTGCTAAAAGACCCCCCACCAACTCAGGAAAGAAATAGCCTAAAAGAAACAATTCACATTCAAGAAGGATCTAAAATAAAAACTCTCCCACATGTATCATATGTTAACTTCTATGCAAGTATGTCATGAAAAATTATAAACAGTTACACAAGATGCTTAAGATCACAAATATAAACTAAAAATAAAGTTATCAAAGGATATTATGAGGAAACTTCACAAAAGATGATGAAATTAGTGTTCTGGAATTATTACTTTTCACTTGCTGATGGCAAGAACTGAGATATGTCAGTACCCTCCAATCCAATCAAGTCCTGCAACACAAACTTCTAATAAGAATGCCAGTACAGATGAAATTGAAAATTCATTATTTTAAATTAACATGAATAGTTGGTTTATTATTATTGAGAGTTTTAACATACAGCATAGAACATAGATACGTTGAACTCCTCATCCGGCCTACTCAGTGGAAGAAGTTCAAACGAGATGCCAAGGTCTTGTGTGTCCTACGAAATAAAGTTATGTAAGAATATAACTTCTTGATAAAATCCACTGTGAAAGATGCACCATAAAATAACCACACTCTGCATGTAAACGCATAAACAGTGATACTTTTGCACGTTGTGTCGTTGTCCTGATCATATCTGCTTTCATTGCACCCGTCATACTCCCAAATGGATCATCATCATTGGTGAAAATAAGAATTCTCTTACTAGAGGTTTTCACAGAGCTGGCATAACAGCAAAAGTGGTCAGTGGAAAAGTTGAAATAAAACAGATGCTAGATGCCTACCGCTGTTTGAGGTAACACATGGGGGAATTCAATGCAAATCCTACCCCTTGCGCAGCAATGCCTGTGCAACCCAAAAAGCATTATACAAGGAATTCTCCCTAGATCCTGGTAAAACTCCATATCGACTTCCAATTGTGCTCATAAATTTGTCTGCCACATGACACAGTGGTGTTAAGATTCCAGAAGAGCCACAGTTCTCAACAATGAAGTTGATGTTGACTTAGCTGATAGCATTCACATACATTGGAAAGACAATACAAGATGTTGCTAATTAGATTTTAAGCCAGTTGACAGAAAGCATGAGAACTTACAAATTACGCCTATGTATATTGTAAATATTATAATACAAGATATAGATGAATAGACAACAACTCGAAAATGAGACCCTCCTATATGTAGCCTGCTTCATGAATTTTTTTCGTTCAACCACCATTACCTCCTTCCTCTTCTAACTATAAAAAAATACCCATAAAATTTTTCTGGAAAACTCATACACAGATTGTCAGTGCCCTTATTTTCTGATCTCCGCCGACTTACTGTTGCAACCTTGATACCATTGACAGGGGAGTCAGCACGGCTAGGTCACGTCTCGAAAACGCAAGCTCATCTTATGAACCCACGTGGCGCTCCAGGATGTGAGTTGGGCGAGGCGAATCCGGCTGGCGCAATCCCCAGCTGTTGCTTCTTTGCTCGCGGTGGGTATTGCGTTGGACAGAAATGGTTGTCCACCTTGAGGTTCTAGAACCAACCCGAGGAGTGCCTTGGCCTCACCGAGGTTCCTGCACAAGAGGTCGGCGTTGGGGAAGTTCTCAACTCGACCCCTCCGATGGTAAAATTAGTGGCGGAATGGGAATAATAGGAATTTTTTTCCTCCCCTCCTCAAATCCTGGGGGCTGGCTTTTATACCTAGGCAATCAGTGGTGGGAGGCGTGTAACTCTTCTCCCCAATCTGTGGTTCTTCGGGGGCTCATTTATGTCGACGGTCAGCTGGTACACTTCACCGTGACGGGTCGTTTGTGAAGGATGACCGCGGGGGCACCGTCTGTTTGTTCTAGACTCTACAGGATAAGCAGGTAGCGGTTGCCTGTGCCGGGCGACCAGGAAAATGGTGGAAACGAGCCTTGCCTCTAGGGATTAATGCTCCCTACGGGCATGCAATTGGAAAATGGGGAGATAGGCTCTGCCGTCTAGGATTAATGCTCTCCGCAGTCGAGCGTGCGACCTTTCCCAAAATTGCGGTTGGCAAGGGGTGAAAGGTCACTTCCCTGTCGTTTGCCGCAAGGAGGGGGAGACGCATGGGCTCCGCTGTCCTCGTCACTACGTAGATGGCAATGGGTAGCTGGGTGGGTCAGTAGATCAAGGCTGGCATCACCTTATTCCCTATCACTTACTAATCCTAAATGCCTAAAATAAGATATCTTTTTCAGTTTGTCCACAATTCTATATACTTCAATTTTATGCTTGATTGATCACAACCACTACCAACAATACTGTTAATTCTTTCTCAATTACTTGTTGCTTTCTTTCATTTTTCTTCTTCCTCTTTACAGCGTCGAAGGCGTGTTATGGCCATGGGGAACCAAGTCCCCTCAGCTTCTAGAAAACATGCATCCCAAATTCGCAAAGATCTAAATGACTGAAGTGGGCCCTAGGACCCTTGCTTCCTGAGGAAAGAAAAGGAATCTATTCATAAAAACATGCTCACACTCCTCTCCAGTAACTTGGACAACCTGCCAAAAGCTTTACCAAACACAATAGATAGTTGAGGAACCAAATGGCAGGTGAACTTCTTCCTAAAAACAATGTCGTTGTTTACCAAAGGATACTAGAAAAAAATCACAATCAAAAGAAACCCAACTCCTGAAACAACTAACCACATTTTTTTTCTTACTAGTTTAAAAAGATGGAAGAAAAGAAATAATATGCATTTCATTTTTCTATGTATGTCTAGCACGTAAGTAAGAACAGGAAAGGAAATAGAACTTAGCCTACAATCTACAAAGAACTGACATATATATATATATATATATATATATAGTACCATACAATCCAATATAAAGCCAAGAAGAAAAAACCGTATGGAATTGATAGTAGAAAGATATTTTCCTCATCTCATATCCTTCATCTTAATTCTTATAACCAATTTTTTTATGATAGTATTAACCTACATTGCCCTAGCTACTCAGAAAGGTGCTCCTTTGCTGTTTGTTTGTGACTCCACGTTCAAGAGAATCAAGACTTCTCCATCAATCAATCACACGGTAAGTTATGCTATGATTAAATTTTGTTCTTTATTTTATATTAATATTTCATATCATAATAAACAACAAGTCATAATGTCAATTATTTGGAGTCAACTACATGATTCTTTTGCCATCATTAAATTCTATAAAAATCGATATCCTTAGTTGAATTAGAGCATTTAATTCTTTATCCATAGCTTCTAATTAAGTTTTCTTAGGTCTCCTTCTACTTCTCCTTCCACCATTGACACAAATCATTTTACTTCTTGTAACTATGAAATCAATAAGTTTCCTTAGTATATGTTCATGACATCTTAAAATGATACTTTAATGCGCTTATTAAAAAAAATTTATATGTATTTCATTGTTGAACTTAGTGAATAAAGATATAAATTTAATTGTGTTTATAAACTTCAATTTACTTTTCTCATATTAAATTGGTACTAGGACTTCTGTCATCACCCTAGGAATGTGCATCTTGACATTATATGGTCTTGACAAGTTCCACAATCACATGGACTCTTCTAGTTGAACCAGGCACATCAAATAACGAGAACTCATAGTGACGGTGACTGTATTAACATTGTAGGTACTCTTTCTATCTTTTTTTTTCTCTCAAGGTATATACAGACACCAAAGGTTTGCCAACTAAAGGAATTAACATGTAATCTAGATTAGGAAAATACTCATTTAGATTCCTTACCCTCTATACTGGAGAACTCTTTAATCAACTTTGCAGTCGGTCGATCAATCAATTCTCTCTCCATTACATTGAAGACATAAACACCATTCACATCTTGTAAATTTTTCTTTTCCTTCTGCAAGAAAGTAAAGTGATAATATGAAGGGATTGCAAGGTAAGAAGGGAAAAAACTGTATTGGAATAATATATTCATATAAACAAAATTCAAATAGTAGTATGCAATTATTAATATGATTGCATCATGCCTAGGATTATTGTCATGGTAATGGTGATAAAGAAGTATCACCATAAATAGGGTAAAAGCATTTCACACAATTTTACTTCTTGAGTACATACATCAAACTATGTTATTTTGAAGGACAAATATTAATTGGACAGACCAAGTAACACTAGGTTAATCCATAAGACTTGAGAAAAAATAAAACCTTTTATTAATGTATTAACTGGCTACTGTTTACATACATGCCTAACTTTGTGAACAAAGATTGCAACTTATATTAACTTCACATAATAAAGCTAACTAATAGGAGTATTTATGAGAATCACCAAAACACATATGTCGAATAAGCTTCATGAAGAGGGGAGAGAGAACATTGTAAGCTACCTACGAGCAAGGAAACATGTTCTTAAAGTCAGTACAAAAGCATGTCACACGATGTTTAGATGCACCATACAAGAATTCCAAAGAAATAGATATGCTGATCAGAAAGGCCTAAATCTAATTCAGACCAATGATATCTATATGTTACTGCTTGTTAACCAAATAGAAATGTCATCTAGTATAAATGCTTTAATTTTGATTGTGTAGGCCAAACGTTCATTTTGGCTATGGACTAGAGAATATACCATAGACAAAGATACACACAGGAATAAAAGCCAAATTAGATCTCTATCTTGGTCCTGGTACAACATGGTGTAATCACATACTACTGAAAGATGCTCTAGTTTCCAAGATTTTCCAATCAGCATAAACCCATAATATAATTGAAACAAAGGATTCATAACTTTCATAGCCAACAAAAAGAGAAAGAAGTCAATAACAAAGTATCGAATCATATTATATGGACACTGACAAATACTTCATAAATTAGAGGGTCAAGCCCTGAGAAAATGAACAGTCATAATCAAGAAGCATGTGGAAACAATGGTTAACTTCATACTAATGCACATAGTAAAAAAGTGTTAACACTTCCAAAGAAGGAAGAGATATGAAACGTAATATACTATTGACAAGCACCATCTTACAGTGTTAAAGAAACAAAGAGCAACTTCATCATAAGATCTGCCAATTATTTGAGTCTTCAAAGACCGAGTGACACAGTCAATTGCAACATGAAAATAAGTTTCCTTGCTCCCATTTTCCTGCAGGTAATCATAAGTCAATGTATCATTGCTCATCAGAAGAATGGTCACAAATTGTGGCCTGCGGTAAATCGATGCAAATCATCAATGATAACATAAGAATTGGTAGCAAAAATATTTCTAACCAACACAAGCATATGGAAAGGAAAATCAGACTCGTGCCTGACTAGTTATCCAGTGTGGCAAGGAACAAAATGAGATATGGGGACACAGGCTAAAATTATTACAAAGCATGAAATTCTAGAAGAAAGCCCAAAACACCAAAAAGGTTCACCTCTCTTATCTGATATATAAAATATCTTATTTAAAAAGTTTCAAAAACATATATATATATATATGTATGTATGTATATACTGCTTGTGAAAAGAATGTGCCTTGATTATGATTCAGATATACTTACTAATCCAGAAGATCAATTTTTTATAACATAGACAAATTCAAGATGGACTCCAAGTTCAGAAAGATTTTTTTTCCCCCTTTATAATTACCCCCAGGGATTGTACCCTGCTTCCCAAACAAAGATTTCCAACATGCAGCAAGCAAAACATTTGTGTTGCATACTGCCAGGTCCGTTCATTCCTTCAATTCTGCCATATTTTACTTCTTCAGTTCCTCTTGCGAGTCTAACCTGTCAATCTACTCTATGATTCATTTCAGAGGCATCACGATATCCACTTCGTCCATCATGAAGTGACCTATTTTGCCTTCTAATCACTCGGTCCCACAAATATCCACAAGACAAAGATCGGTCGATGCTTCGTATATTAAGGACGAGCCGTCAATGTATCACTATCGAAAGAAATAAAAGCACTAGTACAAGCCGGGGAGAGAAGAACTCACATGGGCAGTAATCGGAGCGAACATTTTAGGGGAGGCGTCAATGAGATAGACCGCGAGCTCCTTGGTCGGTTCCTTCTCCTGGAATCATTGGTCACAAAATGAAACAAGGTCAAGGGATCTCTCATCCATTGGTCGAGAACTTTGGAACGGAAGAGAGATGAGTTCCTCACCTCGTATAACTCGCTTTCGGAGTCTGAGTCATCGCGGAAGATGCCTTCGGGGTCCAAATCCATCGCGAACCGCGACAGAGAGAGAGAGGGTTTCGAAATGGGCACGCAAACTTCACAACGTACAGGTTTACCACCTCCGAGGACCGGGAGTGGAGAAGCGGTTCATGTTGGCTTCGGGAAGAAGACTGCGGAACCCTGAGACAGAATCGGCTTCCTTTTTGTTTTTTATTGTTTTTTTTTTTTTAACCTTATGGCATCCTTTCCAACTGTTATTGTTTTTATAATATATATATATATATATATATATATATGTATGTTTTTATGTATGCTTTCAAAGTAAGTAATTTTTCGTATTTATTCTACTAAATTTAAGTTTAGCAAGTACATCCTTACAGAATAGAATATATATAAGGTTAATCTCCATCGATAAACTCTAGTTAATACCTTGTTTTTTATTTTACCTTACCTCATCCTTTCAAGTGCTATGATATATATATATATATATATATATATACACACACTTTTCATATGTATTTGTCTAAGTTTTAAGTTTAGCATATAAATTATTAAAAAAAATGTCATTTTAGTTTCCAACTAATGTTGTTTCACTCATCGTTGTTGATGGAGGAAATCATTTTGTAGAGAGCAAGCGTCTTCTAGACCTGTACTTGTTTTTTAGAATGCAGTTTGCTGAACTTGTCAATAACTTTAGCATGTGAGTATTTTTAAAGAAGAAAATATATATATATATATATACAAAAGTCTCCTCTGAGATGGTAGAAGATAAAAAAAGAACTTGCCTGGATATTCAGGTCGTGGGCTATATTATTTTTGTTTATTTATTATAAATTTATAATATTTATTCTCATAGCCAATTTAAATATATCATTATAAACACTATAAATATCAAAGTATTGGGATTTAAAAATATTTTAAAAATCTTTTTCTCCCTCTGTAAAAGCCCAAAAAAAATCGATGATCAAAGATTCAATAAGAATTAACAACAGAGATTAAAAGAAGTATGAAAAAAAAATATTTTCTCTTCATAAAGTACAAAAGTAGATAAAATACTTACTAATGAAGAGATTGTTAGGATTGTTCTAGTGCGATAAGAAATCCTAATATGACAATGAGTTCTCATAAATGAAAAAATCATGTTTATTAGGGTTTAATTCTTCTATAAATATCTCGTATGTCTACCTAATATATTTAAAGAGGATAAGAGAAAAATAATAAATTCTTCGGGATTTATATAATAAGGTATATAAGAAAATAGATAATTTAAGAATCTTGTAATTAATCTCACATTGTGAAAATTCTAATTTTATATATGGATATAAATGAAATTTATCAAATAACATTAATTTTACATTTATTCTTTGGTATATCTTTCATCGTTGATATTTAGATGTTTTCTTTTAGTTTTAAAATTCTTTTCTTACTCCTAACATAAAGATCTCCCAACATAAAACAAAAAACATGCTTGGTTTTGGAGCAAATAAGCACAGCGCCTAAGCGACAATGTTGGATAAGCTGAGGTGGGAAGCTTTGGTTAATCCATCCCAAATAGCTCAGTATTTTGTTTGTAGCGGGTTTGAGGCCTCCTGATGCACGTCGTTGATCTCCAAAATGATAGTATCTTATGGATCAATAATACAAAATCAAATACCTACATTGGCATCAGGATCAGTAGGTGAAAGAGTCACTGCGTTGTTCATACAGTTAGGGATTTGAGAGGGAAGTGTTCTCAGGCAGCTCAAAATTGTTTTTTTGTTTTTCCTGCTCTTTCATGTGAGTTGTTTGCTTTATAAGAACGTCTATGCAACTAAATCAAGATAAATGGGTTTAATAATTTGATTTTGCCAAAGAAGATTGTAAATGAAGTGAAAGAGGAACTGAGGACCTCCCAAGTTCCAGAAGTTGTTTTAGAACTTTCGTGTGTGTTAGCATGCTAACATGGCTGAAAGAAGTTTATGACGATATATAGCATACATCCAAATGTCTCGGGATTCATTTTATAGAGTTTATTGTAATTGCTAGTCCTTGGAATATGGATCCAACCTGTTGCCATTTTGATGCATGGATGATGAAATTTTTGTTTAATTTAATTTAATTTAATTTTGAAGTGCCTCGCCCTTTTATGTTTTTGGAGGATAAAAATTAAACGTTTATATGAATATGTTGATATAAATATATTCATATAAGCATTTAATTTATATGAAAATAAATGTATTTATATTTATATAAATATAAATATGTTGATATAAACGCTTATTTTATTTTATGTTTTTGGAGGATAAAAATTAAACGCTTGTATGAATATATTTATATCAACATGTATACATACTCAACATTCTCTCTTGCATGTGAAACTCTCTGGGTATACACTTGTATATTTTTTATATTTGAGTTTTCGTTGGAATATCCGAATTGATTAGTGTATTATTATACAGATGATAAATCTTTAGTTTAAATTAATTTTTAAGCATCATTTACGCTGTTATTTGATGTAATAAATTTATTTTTAAGAAAATAATGCATATGAATTTGAAAATTCAGTTGGAAGAGGAAGAAACATCCCAAATGTTTTCTGGAGGGAGTACTTATTAATGCATCAAACCACTGCGGTGATGACTTGCCAAAAAGAAGCTATTTTGTGCGGCATCTTCCTTGGCAACCATCATAGTCGAATGTTGTAGATGGTAAAGCATGAAGAGGATGTAAGAATGAGAATTGAGGTCCGTTCCCATGCTGCTTGTTCATCCAGGATAGATGGTTATACTCAGGAATACGAATATGTGGAAAAGTGTCTATAAGCTACATCAACCAATAAAACATAAAAATTTGGCATCTAACACTCAGAAACACGGAGTTACAAAATTAAATGAGGATGAAAGGTATGATTAACTATTTGTTAGATGTTAAGCATGTCATGTTTGTTTGTGCCAATGCCTACTCGGCAATTGTAAATGCTTATACAACACCTCAAACAAGGAGTACTATCGCTAGTTTGAGGTGCCAATGCCTACTCATCAAGCTCTTTTATAGATCGAGTACTGTCGCTATGCGCCTTTATTTATATGCTGCCATTATGGTCATTGAGAAAATGAAATATGAGTTTTGTTAACGTCATGATGAACTATTGTAGTATTTTCGACGTGAAGTTAGGAGCTCTCGTTAAGGGTTTCGAGCATAACCTTAGGATGGTAGTTCTACATAAATTTGTAAGTTGTTTTTATTATTCTTTATAATCAAAAGGATTCGGTCGGAATAATTCTGAAAGCTTAAATTAACTCATAATATAAATTTATAAGTTACTTTTATTACCCCTTGATAGCCAAAACTTAAATTGACTTGTGCATATCCCATTATGTTATTAACAATATTCGAGTTTGTTGGGACTCTTTTAGTGGGTTAATATTGTTACATTAGATTTTTATTTTTTATATATATCTTTCCATACATTCAGGCCAAGTAGATAAACATCACTTTATTCATCATTCATAAATATTTATTACAATTCATTTATTCATCGAATCACAAATAGACAAATAAACATAGTGATGTTAACTTCAAGAATAATCCAAGTGGCTCTATCTAGTAGTAGAAGAAGGTCCGCTCTCCACTGGAATTCGATTTAGTACTAAAGGGAGGCTGCTCTGAAAATAAAAAAATAAAAAAAATTTAGCAATGCTGAATAGGAACCTCAAAAGTCAACTCAAAATGTATACATGATCAAAATTCAATCATCATATTAGCGTATATCAAATACCCAAATGAGCACTCCCCCAACAGCGGATGGAGAGGCTTTATCCTATGGGATGAGTTTGTATTCTCCTAACAGCGGATGGAGGCGAACTCATATCGTACTCCCAACAGCGGATGGAGGAACTGTCCAACCGCCATGTCTAACGGCTCGCTAATCCACGAAGGGAATCGCCTTACCTGCCCTCAGCAGGAAAATAACATAATCTCACACTAGTCATGTCCATATAGGGATGAAATAACACATTTAAAATATTTCTTTCAAATATCATTAATATCAAATAATACAAATTAGCCCTCAATTGACTTGAACTCTAGTTCAATCGATCCAATTGAACTCAATTTACTATGACCTAATTGAACCGATCTCTAATCCTTATTTAACTGGTCTGGAACCACCCTAGACTAGTATAATTTGGACTAGATTATGTTCAATTTAGGTTAAACTAACTTGAATAGGTCAATCAATTCGGAATCACCCTGAATTAATTTAGACTAATCAAGCCTCGTTTAGTTCAATCAATACTTGAGCTCAAATCTAATAACATGACTGAGCATTATACTGGTCATGTGCATCGCATGTGACCGCTCATGATGGTTAGGTTGGGTTAGCATACGGGCCAAGGCCTAACCTATGGGTTGGGCTTGGCCTGTGAGCAATTTCATTCCAATTAATATCTAATTTCATATCATAACATATATTCATTAATAATATAAATAAAAACATAATAATGCATTAAAAGATAAATAAGGAGAAAAGCTTTAATACAAAGAAATAGCATTCTTAAAATATTAAAAGATAAATTGGGAGATAAGTTTTAACATAAGGAAATAACCTTCTAAATTCAAATCAAAATCATGCTTTCAACTCATATAAAATTTTAACATATCCTAGTCAAATTTTAAATCATTCATAATAGCATATTTTAAATTTCAGATCAAAGAATATCAAAAAAAGATTTTAGATAATATATTTTAATCTAACAAGATTTTAATCCAGATAAGATTAAAGATGAATTGTAATGCCAGGAAATATCATATAAAACATATAAATTTTTAACATATTTAAATCTACAATAAAAACCTTAATTATAGGTCAAAGAACATTATAAAAACTTTAACTGATTACTTTAATGCAATAATAAAAATTTTGATATTTAAAGAATTGATAAATATTTTTGAAACTACAAAACTTTCAACATTTAAATAATTAAAATAAAAACTAAAATTTTTATATTCAAGAAAGGCAGGGAAACCTATCTCTCGTCAGCATAGTGTAACTCCTCGTTCCTCCCGTTGTTGGGCTCGACTAAGTGAGGAACGAATGAGAGAAATCCCTCCCCTTAAATAGGAGGAGGTGAGCCTCCATTAAAGGAAATTTATTTTTATTTTTATATTTATTTAATATAGATTATTTCTATTTAATATACTAACAAATATGATCTCATCCTATTTGGAATGCTTAATAGTTATTTCCTAATT